>VUQR01031443.1:0-13630 GCA_015108515.1 Hemichromis elongatus | reverse complement strand
GCACATTACCAAATACTTGCTTTGATTGTATCTTTGAATTAGAGTTTACCAGTCAAGATTTACGGTAAGGTTTCAAAGGCAAATTGATGATGATAAAATGCTTCAACTACAGATATCAAACACAAATATTCATATAAATACAAGCATGTATATCATTATTGAAAAAATCATATTGCTGAAAATATGTTTGAGCTATATTTTTCTCACCACCAAATTTTGTTCCCTCAGCAAAAATCTTTGTACACATTTTTATGTATTTGTGTAATTTAATGACATCTGTACATTTTACAATGAGACTGATAGTTGGATGTCAGATTCTAGATTGGCTGATCTACTAATAAAAAACAGGCTATAATTAATTTATCTAATAGTCTTATTAATTTGTTGTTATTGGAGAACCTTTTACGTTTTCACAGTCAGGCACATATAAAGTTGAGTCTCACTTCACTTTTCCGGTTCTTTAGTTAAAACTCCACAGCGATTCCACAGTGGACACTGGTAGTCCTGATCTCCGTGGGGCCAGGCGTCGTACACCAGAGGGTCACCCAGGTAACGCAAGCCGGTCCACACCCGCTCGGTGGTGTTTTGGTACAGAGTCTTCTGGGCCAGACTGGTCACACTGGCAGAGAGCAGGCTGATGAGGCTAGTCTTACTCTGTCTGCAGTGCTTCATGGCTCCCTCCCAGGTCTTTTTCTCCTTCACCACATTCAGATCCAGGCAGATAACACTGGCTGATACAGGGAATCTGACCCTTACTGATGCACATTTTCTCTGCCTCTAACAAGGTCGTGTCTTCTGAGATATCGATCTGGATCGCAGCCAACCTGCAGGCACTAGTAAGAACGAGTGCTCCAATGACGATCTTCTCCATCCTGCTTCTTCTCATGGGCGGAATAAGACTGCCTTTCTGAGCTCTGTCACTTGGATCAAGTTGATAAAGGAGGAGACACAGTTAATGACATGAATCATTAACATATCTACGTACAATGTTTCTATAAAAAAAATATCAAGATTGACATGAAAACTTGTTTTATGGTGAATTTCAATGTCTGAACTGCTGGTTTTACTGTGGAAGACAAACAAATCCTACCTAAGTAGCCTTCAGAGACTGATTTAAATAAAATAACTTATTTGCCTTTCAAGCCATGCATTTATAATTGTGTTTTTGTTGCATTGGAGTTTACTTTGGATTGTGTTTGCCATTGAATGTCCTCTGCTCTGTATAACTTTTCTCAGTATTTCACAGCTTCACATGCACAAATGCTGCCATAGGTCTGTAGCTGTGTACAGGTAACATCCTTATTGTATCCCCACACAAACAGTCACAGATGGCTGCCTGTCCCTGAGTTTTGTTCTGCTGCAGGTTTGTTACTGTTAAAAGGGATTTTTTTAATTTTTTATTTTCGCCACACTGTCACCCCAAACTTGTGCATAGGGGAGATTTCTGGGTTGTTGGCTTGTGTTATGTTGTTGTTATGTCCCTACCTTGAAAAATAAACTACTTTAAGAGGATTATTTCTTTGATTTGTCATTATATAAATATCGCTGAGCTGAAGTGAGAATAATACTGATTGTTGTACAGCTGCAGTTGGAAGTGATAACCATTTAACTTAATTTTATGACATATACTATAATGATTTATACTTTTGTAAATGGTATGTCTTTGAAAGAAAGAAAAGCAAAGTAGTGACAATGACTGACGCTCATCTTTACTCTGATGTTTGCACTCAGCTTAAATGACGACCGCGTATTTGTACTAGTGAAACTTATTTTAAAGAACGATAAACCTACGAATATCAGAAAAAAAAATGTTCCACCCCAGATGGGACTCGAACCCACAATCCCTGGCTTAGGAGGCCAGTGCCTTATCCATTAGGCCACTGGGGCGCGCACGTTTCACGATAAGAAAATTTCACTAATTATTGATTGGGGACAAATGACACGACCATGCCAAGCAGCTATAGTATGTAAATTAGTCGTTGATTTTTTTTTCCTGTTATTTGGTTTGGAATCCATATCTAGGTTTTTTCAAAATAAAGATACTCAATAAATCCAACTCGATGAAACGGCGTAGCCATGCTCGCTACTCGGTTGCTAAGCAACTAAGAACAAACCATTGAGTCAAGCTAAACACAGAAGAAGTGATCTGCTTCCTGTTTAACAGCAAACTCGAATTGAATACAAAAATGTTAATATAGTCCTTTTACCTATATTACAAGCTTTGTATTCGACTTTTTCTGGGGAGAAAACAGTGTGCCCCATAAAAAAATAGTTTACGTTGAATAGATGTTAAACAGCCTTGTTAAATTGTGAAGTCTAGCGCTCGTAATTTTTATTTTGAAAGCCATCGAGCGAAAACTGTCAACCATGTTGTTGTTAACTACAAACTAGCTAATGCTATCGACATCTAAGTAGAAAATACACCACGCCACAGCGTAAAACTTGTTATTTTCTTCTTTTTTTATGACGACAGAGCCGTAAGAGAATTTAGTTGACGTTGACTCCGTTGTGAGGTTTTAATGACAAATTAAACCAATAGTGAACGTTAAATGCTAGAAGCTTGCGGTCGCAATAACGTAGCTAACACCAATCGTTACCTGGGTTAGCGATAATCAAACCTCAGCTAACGGTTGAAGAGAGACTTATCGAGATGGTGAGCTGATGTTTTTGGAAACTTAACGCCAGGGCTTTGCTAATGTTTTCTGTATTTCTGCTTGTTTTTGCCTTGCTTGACCGTTCCGGTGAACCCTAACCCCACCAATCAGGTAGAAGCTGTGCTGTAACTCGATAAAGTAAATTTGTTTTCCTCGGTAGATCCTCTCTCGTATCAAACCAGCCGTGGGAAGAGAGACATCAGCGAGTATTGGTGAGAAAAAGAAAAGAAATAAAAGCAAGCTCCCCCGATTGGAGGAATACCTGCAGCAGAGAGACTATCTGGGGGCCTTGACGTTGTTAGAGGTACTTAAGAAAAAACTCAGTACACATCTTTGGGTATCCACTGAACACCATATTGTAAGGTAAAGACCCTGTAGTTATAGAAGAAGAACCCCCACCATCAGAAGAGCCTCTATATACAACCACTTGACAACAGTGGGGAGGAAGAACTCCCCTTTAGAAGGAAAAAAACACGAAAGACAAATAGGATACACAAAGAATGTGTTTCTGGATGAGGCTCTTTGTCGCTTTTCTTGTTTTTGACTTTAAAACTGAAGATGGGCACACTAAGACTTGCATATCTATCCATTGTCTTCCGAAGGCCCGATAATTCAGGACTTCATATGTGAGTAGATTGCTTTTAGATTATTCCCTGTTAGAACTCTTGCACATGTGGGATCAACAGCAACAGCCTAACCTGCACTGTGTGTGCAGTGTGGTCTTAAATGAGATTTAGAATCAGTAGACCACTACATCTGCTTTAAGGTTCAACAATTTTTTAAATCCTCAGAACAACAACTATGCTACATTCAGTGTCACTTAAATCGTTTTTCGTCACCATTCAGATGCTCAGTTTGAAATTATGTTTGCATTCCTAAATATTTCTAAATGCATTGATTTTCTGCCGTGTGATTTTTGCTAATTAAATATTTGCATTAATAATTATATGAACAGATATACCTAACTAAGTGTTGGTGAGTGTATGTTAACCAGTTGCACCTGCGTGTATAGCCACTCCCCAGTTTAATTTTTTTCCCATGACAAGCCCTGACTATCGGGAGAGAATTTAGACTATTATTAGATTGTCATGGCTGTGTGAGCAGATCAAACTAGAATAGTATACAGTATATTCATAGTTTCTTACAACTCCACGATGAGGGGCTAAGTAGTGCAGCTGTTTAGACTGTCAATTTGTGAAACGACTGTGTTTTACTGAGGTGTTGCTGCAGCTGCTGATGTGTTGCTGTGTGATGTCTAGTTTCAGAAAAGTATTGGAGAGAGAGAGGAGGATGCATACCTATGGATTGGGTACTGCGCCTTTCACTTGGGGGATTACAAGAAAGCTATGGAGGTATATGTTGTATATGCATGTGAATCCATGTGTTTTCCTTGATAAAGCCCCAAAATACTTTATTAACATATCAAAATACTTTTGTAAGGTAATGTTTGAATATCCATTATATTTCCATTTCCTGATAGGAGTACAAGTCTATGACCACCAAACCTGAGTGTCCTGCTGAGGTCTGGGTCTACTTGGCCTGTGCCCTGTTCTTTCTGGGGCTCTATAAAGAAGCAGAGGAGGCTGCATCCAAGGGTAGGCAGATATTTGTGTACAGTGTTACTGAAGGGCAAACGTGCACTAGTATTCTGTGAAACTGCTATAAGAAAAGCATCAGACTGGACCCTGTTTGGTTTACCAAGAGCAGCAAATGCGTTAATATATAAATGTGTACTTACGTGGTTCAGCAGTTGATGGCAAGCTTTTGAAAGCAAAGGTATCCCATATAGATTGTACATTACAGAGTCAAGGTTAATTTGACCATGCTTAGTGACATTTAACATTTTTAAACTTTTATTTTTTTAGAATAATGATCCCATAGTCAGTGAATGGAAGTGATCTACATTACAAATAATATTAATTTTAATTTGTGCGCCTGTATCGTGCACCAGTTTGTTCTCAAAAGATGCTCCTCTTGTGTACAATTTGGTATTTATGTGTCTTAGTGTTTATTTTAAGCCTTTCATTGCAAAAAAAAAAGAAGCTTACATGACTTTTTTAAAAAGGGCATTTATTTTGAAGAGTGTAAACTTAAAGTACACAAAGATTATTGATAAGATTTAAAAAGGTTTCCTGTATGATCGAAGAACTACCTGGCGTTAAAGCCGCCGTCCATTCTTTGTGTGAGTTCTGTGTCATGATGTTGTTATATAACCACTGAGAGCAAGGTAATGTTGTAATCAATTGTTTCATTGTTCTTGTGTGGTTTGCTATCTAACTGAATTTGGTATCGCTTGTTCTCCCAAGCACCCATGTCCCCCCTCCAAAACAGGCTGCTGTTTCACTTGGCTCACAAGGTTTGAAAATTATCCCGTTATTATCACACTGACTGCCATGTTAATGCTTTTACACAACACTGATTTTGAAGTTATTTTCATTTACATCTGATCTGTTCCTTAGTGTGATTCGTCTTTTCTCGCCCTCTCCCTTGTCTTAATGACTACAATCATCAGTGGCACTCACTTACTCAGTTTTCGTCAGTATACCTTTGCAATTTATCCAAGTTTCTAAAACAGCTGAAAGTGTTCTTGACAATGGCAGTAATAAAGTGTCAGAAATATTTTCTGTGCAGTGACCTGAATCCATTGATATTAAAACCAGTTTTAAGCAGGAGTTAAAGTGAGCTGCAATGATTAGTAGATAAATCTAATGATGACATAAAGCCAGTTAGATTTTTGGGTGCTGTAGCCTGGCGTTGCTTCCAGCTGATGCCACGGGATACTCGCTCACCCTGAGTACCTCCTGTTTTAGTTCTCATCCACGTTCATGCATGCAGATGTTAGTATAATGATGAGCATGTTGCTAGCTCTACTGCACAGAAGTGATCCACAAAGAGCGTTAAACATGTCTGCAGATCACAGTCTGAACACAAAGAAAAATCATTGTAAACCTCTGCAGCTTCTCATGTTTTTATCTTCTGTGTTAAGCACAGTTTATGAGTTTATGTGTAATGAAATGCACTATATAAAGAAAATAACCACTATTAGTGTTAATCCCACTTTAACCCCTGGTCATAACATTAGGAGAGGAAACAAATCAGAGCACAACAATAATCAACTAAAAAAAAAATAGAAATGCTAAAAAATGCATGTCTGAAAATGATCCGCTCAGCACATGAAGGATTACAGCTGCCGGAATCGATCACACCTCTGATTGCTGTTTCCTTCGTGTCCGTTGTCTTCGTATCATTGTCTCAGTTCAATGATGAGAAGAGGCTGATGAGTTTCCACCAAAACCTGGAGGACGTGACAGAGGACCAGCTGAGCCTGGCATCCATCCACTACATGCGCTCGCACTATCAAGAGGCCATAGACATCTATAAACGTCTTCTGCTGCAGAACAGGTCTGTGCCTTTCCTTCCCTTTCAATCTTAGAAATTTGTTTCACACTCCTGATGTACTTCAGCTCTTCTCAGGACCCCCTTAGAAGGTGAGAGTGTTTTAATGGAGAGGTATTGGATTTTATGAGTTTCACACTTCGTGCAGACACAAAGATAGTGCCACTGACCGTGCAGTAGACCTGGTGAGCCTGCTTTCTCCAACCACTGTGCTGTATTTGGAGCACCCAGATACGAAAATGAAAATACTTTGATTTCAGTAGACATCTCCTGCCTCTTCTTGCAGAGTTATTATGTATTCATGACTTTGGAACATGTGAGCAGCTGAGGTGCTTTTTTTTTTGTTTGTTAGTTTTACTGTGTTGACAGTACCAGATCTGCCAGCTGCCAGCAGCTCCGAGGACAGCTACTTCCTTTGACTGCTGACACTGAAATGCAAAGATTTTAAAGTAGTGCTGAGAAGATTCACAAAAAAATGAATAGACTTTTCTGAA
Source organism: Hemichromis elongatus (assembly GCA_015108515.1). Lineage (NCBI taxonomy): Eukaryota > Metazoa > Chordata > Actinopteri > Cichliformes > Cichlidae > Hemichromis > Hemichromis elongatus. The sequence goes on along the minus strand of VUQR01031443.1, from coordinate 7,086 downwards.
ACACTCGATGTGTCTCATTTGCCTTTGCTTATCCAATCCTCATGTCTTAAGTTTTTTCCCTTGATTTTGTTTGTTTGGTTCCTGTAATGACTTTTTAGCTCCATCGAACTTCATTAAAAATATATTATTGAAAAACAGAGATTTGTAAAAAATATTTATTGTCTGGAGTTTCTCTTTCTTATATGTGGAAGATAAAAACTGTGGCACAGGACTTTGTACTGGGGAGCTGGCAGAGTAAAGTCCATTAAATGCCTGAGCTCACTGATTTAAACGTTTCTAGATGTTACTGTTGGATACTGTCCACACGGTTTGTGGGTACAGTGCGTTTCTAAAAGCAACTTGAACAGGGAAAGTGACCCCTTTGACATAGACTTCACTCCACAGATTATAATTGTAGTCAAGACCTTTGAATCTCAGTCTTTTCAGATTTACAGTTAAATTAAAATATCCTTTTCAACTCTCTCATTTAAAAACGAGAATGTATATGAACAATCATGACAAACAAAACAAGTTTGTCATTTGCTAGATGTGAGAGCAACCTTTCTCCTGAGAGCGACCCGTCGTTCTTTCACAAATGTTTGTAGAAGCAGTCTGCATTCCTCGGTGTCTGATTTTATACACATGTGGCCATAAAAGGGATTGGAACACCTGAATTCATTGACTTGGATGGATGAGGGAATACTTTTAGCAGTATAGTGTAGTTTGATGAATATCATGGAGGTGAGTTATTAAGTGTCATATAGATATGTATTTTAGGGTTGAATAATTATTATGAGAACTTTATTTATTAAGATATTTGTTAAAAAAGAAGAAAAAATTAGCTAGAAAGTCATTTTTACATCATCTCAAATCTTGTCTTTTCAGAGATTTTCTGGCTCTGAAAGTGTATGTGGCTTTGTGTTACTACAAGCTGGACTACTATGATGTCTCCCAAGAGGTGCTGGCCGTGTACCTGCAGAGTATCCCCGACTCCACTATTGCTCTCAACCTCAAAGCTTGCAACCACTACAGACTTTACAACGGCAAAGCAGCAGAGGTACCGAGCTGCATGTCCTGGTCGATACTTTAGTGGTTCTTCATCTTTATTGTTGTGAATGTAATTGTGTAATAAGTTGATATTTAGAAGGTTTAAGGGTTAAATTGATCATTTTTTAAGCTTTACCCATTTTACATGTCAGCAAGTGTTATTAGAGTAACATGAAAAGTTCAACAGTTTCTAACATTTGTGTTAGCCTGAGGTGCTTGTTCTCATATTTTTTTTATAATCATTTGCTCCGTTACACCTGAGTGGTTGTCCTTTTTATTTCTTAGATGATCTTAGCTGGTCGGTTTAACTGACTGTGTGTGTGTGCGTGTCTGTGCGTGTGTGCGCGTGCGTCTGCATGCGTGTGCATGCGTGCGTGTGCATGCGTGTGTGCGCGTGCTCTGGTCCCCTTAGGCTGAGTTGAAGAACCTAATCGACATCTCCTCCTGCTCCTTTGAGTTTGCTAAGGAGCTTATCCGACACAACCTGGTAAGCTCTCAAGCTTCAGCTGTAAGTGAGTAGGTGTGTGTGCGTGTGTGTGTGTGCGTGTGTGTACGTGCGTGTAGAAAATAGCTACTGATACAGTTCAACACTCTGAATCCCTGTGTACTGCAGGTGGTGTTTCGTGGTGGGGAGGGTGCATTGCAGGTACTGCCTCCTCTGATTGATGTGATCCCTGAAGCCAGACTCAACCTGGTCATCTACTATCTCAGGCAAGGTGTGTAGCCACAGCACTGCAGGTTTTTTTTAATACAGGCAAAACAAGGGATTAGACAGTTTATACTAATACAGAGTGCAACACAAATGAGCCCTCAAGCCTGGCAATCTGTTATTCCTTCTTGTATTACGAAAGACGGGGGGGGCGGTTACCCAGGGCTCTTAGCCAACTGAAGGTAAAAATGCAGATCGATTGGTAAATCAGCAGCTTTGCCCTGTACTCCTTATTACTCTGCAGACACTGCATCAACCTGTCTTTGAAGGACACAATGAGATGCTTAAACTTCTCAGCAACTTCTCCCTAACCTGGAGTGGAAACTCCTTCCTTTTCTGACTGAGAACAATGTCCTCACACTTAGAGGGCAGCTCTCAGCTCCAAAACTCAGAGACAAGATTGTGGACCACCGAACTCAATGTCTTTCACCCCCGTCCTACCAATTCTGCCCATATTATAATGCTGCTACAACCACACCTGCATTTATGCTTCAGAAATGTTCTTGGTCTAGATGAACAAATCGTGTCATGAGTATGTTGAACTTTTATTGCCATGGAGCCTAATTTCATAATAATAGTAAAACAAGCTTGAGATATGAACACTGGAATTATAAATTAAACAAATTCACTTGAACTAATGCGAAACATAAGCAAACCTCAGTTGATTGTTGGCCTACAAAGAAATACAGTCTTATTGTCACGCTATTGTTTACACATTTATTTATATGCAATCCTCCATAGTAACTTATTATGCCATTAATTTAATAATAAACCAAAACATCAGTGATACAATAGCTTCTCTGACTCATAATCAATTACAATTCACAAGTTAATGCCCAAAAAGCAATAAATCTGACCATGAGCATAATTTGGGTGAAGAATAGGCGACAATCGTGTGCAAGCCACACTAAAAATGACTGATACTCTAGGAGGAGGAGTGATTCTTGTGAAAGTGGAAGAGTTCCCTGCAAAAAATGACAAATACAACTGTAATTTTGACTTTGAGCACAGTTCAGATGAAGACCCCTCCATTAAATGTTCATTTTCTGTAAGTTTGATTCACTTTTGAACAGTACTGTGAGAGGATGAGCAATTCTTGTGAAATGGGAATAAAGGGGTGACGTACACCTTGCCTTTGCATAAGCTCATTGGTCCTTTGAATGAGCAAAAAATGATGGGTAAACATAACCTGATGCACTCTTTCTTCATGTAACACTCACAGCATCATATTTATCGTGCAGTATCACTATTTGGTAATAATAGATGTTAATTTCATGTACAGCTGTATTAATTACTAGATTTTTATAGAGTTGACGCATTCACATACTTACATTTCTGCTCACAGACGACGTCGAGGAAGCTTATAACCTCATCCAGGATTTAGTCCCCACCACACCTCAGGTGAGGTTAAGTTTTAATGTCCTTTTAAAAGTCTGGGTCCTGCGCTTTGACTCAAAAATCTTTCAAGTTTCCCTTTTATATTATATTTGTTAAAGTTTTATGTTAAGTTTAGGGCCGGTGCTTTTATTTTTAAAGTCACTGTATGGTCTTGTTACAGGGAAGAAATCAACCCTGGCAGATGAAATAAATCCTGCTAACAAAAACTCTTCTTCTTTCTCCACTTAAGAGCTCTCGAGGAGATTTTTCTTTTCTCTGATCAGTTTTTTTTTCTTTAGCTTCAAAAGCACTTTAATGTCTCCTGGATCTGAACCATGTGAAACTCATGAAGTGTTTGGCTTTTGTATCCTTTTATGTTTTTTTTTTCCCTTACTTGTTGAAATGGATTTTGATGGGCTTTGAAGCTGCAATGAAACAATGGATCAAATGATTCACTCTGATCTTCTTTTTTTTTTAATAGGAGTACATTTTGAAAGGAGTGGTAAACGCAGCGTTAGGACAAAAAATTGGATCAGTGAGTATTTCTGTAAGAGTTACATGCAAACAAAAGTGATGGCTCCGAGTGCAAGACAAATGTGCGATTGTGCTTTCGTGTTTCAGAGGGATCACTTAAAAATTGCACAGCAGTTCTTTCAGCTGGTCGGAGGCTCGGCGAGCGAATGCGGTACGCCACACTGAAATCTGACTCGTTCTTTTATTTAAGGAAAGTGTGTTAGCATGTGTGTATTACATTTTCTATCCTTTCAGATACTATTCCTGGCAGACAGTGCATGGCCTCCTGCTTCTTTCTCTTGAAACAGTTTGAAGACGTTCTCATTTATCTCAACTCGGTCAAGGTTGGTGTTGCTCAGTGCGCACATTGAATCGCTTGCAGTGTAGAGTCAGTTTTTATTTTTTTATTCAGGTAAAAAAAAAAGACGCTCACCCACACGCTGGGTGAGAAGTGCCACTTCAGATGACAAGTGGTGCTTTACATTTATTTGTGTGTGTGTGGGGATTTTTTTTTCCCCTCCTCCATGATTTGTACTACCAACACAAGGCTGACACTCGTTTTATTTCTGGACACGTGGGCACTCGTCCTTTTTGTGCTTTTCTTTTTCAGGGTTACTTCTACAATGATGATACATTCAATTTCAACTATGCTCAGGCAAAAGCAGCGATTGGAAGCTACAAAGAGGCAGAAGAGGTACGCTAACTAAGCAGCCATCCGTACATGTCTGTGAATACATTGCTGGCTTTTTTCTTTTTAATGATTTCAATTTTGGGTTCACAGGTTTTTCTCCTCATTCAAAATGAAAAGATCAAGAATGACTATGTTTACCTCAGCTGGCTGGCACGATGCTGTATGTATACTAAATGTTATACTATACTAATGTTATATAGTACTGTGTATTAGATTAAAGCATCAAACAGTTGTTGCGGAGTGCACTGAAGTATCACTAGTCTGGGTTTTTTTCCTACTTAGAGGAACTTGTGTTGCCTTCCCAATGAGATTTCAGCCAGAGCCAAATTAAATTTCCCCATTTCAATCAAACACTTTCTGCATAGATTCATTGCCATACTATATGCAGACTTATCATGCATGGATGTGTGCGGTCAATCCCAGAAAACCCTGAAAAAAACAAACTCCTGCTCTGCTTGTTCAGTATTTGTAAAACGGTGAATGAAAAAAGTCCAGTTACACAGTAAAAAAAACCAACAAAAAAGTGCATCTGTTACAACAGGGATTCAAAAATAAACATAACAGAAGAAAAATTGTCCTGGGCAGCTCAACTCTGAGCTACACTTTGACACAGAAGGATTAAAAGATGCTAAACCAGGTTGGTTGATTCTGTCAAAAATAATGAGTAAAACTGTAAGAGTAATCCTCGCTGCAGCTGGCTGCCAACACAAGAACGCCATCTGTTAATTTCACTCTGCTGATAAGGTGTTTGTTCAGTATGAAGATGAGGAGTTTTGCATATATTATAACTAAGTGTGTAACAACCAAACAAGGAGCATAAATGATCTGGTTTCTTAGTCGCTGCTGCCAGCTGCACAAACATCTGGGAAGCCTTATTAGGTAGACATGAAAAGGATACAGTAATCTTCATCTGATTACATTAAAGCTCTTAGACACCTTTACACAGTGAAAACAGAAATGAGCACCCCCTTTTTTACTCGTTCACCGAGGCTGAGGCCCGAATCAAACATTTCCGGCCCGAGGCCTGTAAAGGATTTTAGGTCTCTCATCACTCAGCAGCTCTGAGAAACGGAAATTTCTGATAGAAGGTATTTCTTCTATTTTGAGCTTTAATCTACATCAATAAAAACTCCCCGCAGCCTTTAAAATGTTCTATATTTGAATGTAAAAGAGCTGAAACTGCATGTGAGGGATGGGTTATTGAACACTGATCTCGGTCTCATCAGACATAATGAACCAGAACGGTCAGCTTGCCTGGGAGCTCTACCTGAAGATGGGAACCTCCTCTGATTCCTTCCATCTGCTGCAGCTCATTGCCAACGACTGCTACAAGGTGACATCATCCTCCCTCCTCTTCCTCTTGTACTGTATGTGTTGGCTGTTTTAACCCTGTGAGATCTTACTCATCAGCAGTGATGACCCTAACCCTAATCCTATCAGAACATATAGTCTTGGCAGTCAGGGAGCAAAACAGTGTTTACTTTGCTCCAAAGACACTTTTTTGCTTATCTTCAGAAAAAACTGGAGGGTTATGGTCATAATGGCGACTTCACATGGTTAATTTTTACTCCAGTCTAAAGGTTTTAGAGAAAACTAATTAATCAGCTAGGATATGCTCCTGCCCTTCCACCATACCCCTGAATAAGAGATTAAGAATACAGGGAAAACTAATCAATTATATTGATTAATTAATTAGTTTATCTTACCCCAGTGACCAAAATTCACAACTTTTGATTCAGACAGAAGAAACAATCTGAAGATGCGATCTTGCTTTCCTTTTCAAACACTGAAGAAAGGATTAACGATGGAATGAAAACTATTATTTAGTCACAGCCCTGATTTGAATATTTATTTGCCTTTTGTGATGAATTTACACACGCAAAGTGCCACAGCTAACGATTTGATACTTTATTGCATAACATGCTGATTATTTTCCATAGATGGAGACAAAAGACACAATTTGTCACAGTATCAGATCAAGAAAAGCAGCAAACTCTCAGCCTCATAACAGCAATAACAGTACTTTAATGTTTTTCTTATTTGAGAGTAAATCATTGATTCTGGCTGCTTATTAAAACGCCTTCAATTGTTGCTGAATGCAGGAGTCCTTCAGTTCAGTTGTGTAACTTTTTTTTTTTGATACTTTTTATTTATTTAGGAACATTTTTATACAGCAAAAAAAAACAACAGAGAAAACAAAATATTATGAGGCCATGGGAAGACAATATATGCCCGTGTATACATCTGCACATCCACACATACATATATCAATACTTTGGTATTGCAAGTTCTATGCATTAAAGAGTGCTGCCACAATTTGTAAAGCCCAGCCATTTTCTCCAACGTCTCCTTCCCAAGTCTCCCTGAAGTTGCAGGGTGAAAGTCATACATTCCATCAATTTGATGTCTTCCACTATAGAGGTGAAAAGTGTTATAGTGGGAGGGTCTTTACAAAGCCAGCGTTTTGTTATAGCCTTTTTCACAGATGCCAAGAAAATTCTCAGGAGATAAACATCATCTCTGACTAAATCTTCTGCGAAATATCCCAGATACAATGATGCGAATGTACAAGTCACATTGAATCCCAGTACCTTTGTGATTATTTTTTCAACTTCCATCCAGAAGGGTCGTATGGATGGGCAAGACCAGAATATGTGTCCGTTGTCTGCCATGACTTCCCCACAGTTTCTTCAACAAAGCGCAGGTGTAGCACTGAATTTAGACTTTTGTTTAGGGGTTATGAAAAAGCGTATAATGTTCTTCCAACAGA
>VUQR01031442.1:0-14990 GCA_015108515.1 Hemichromis elongatus | reverse complement strand
GTGTACCTGCTCTCATTTACTGTTTTAGCCGTTTGGTGGTTGTTAAAATGTTGTTAGGTTTAACCTGACATGCTGGCGTTTCAGGCGAAATCAATTTATATTTAAAAAATCGATTCGGGATTTTAATGAGTCGATATCACGTTTTCCAAGCTAGAATCGATTTTAATCGATAGATCGATTATCTAAACCCACCCCTACTTCTAAGTCTTCCACCAACCTCTTGGCATACATCACTCCTGCTGAACATTTCCAATTTAAATTTAGAATAATGGTTTGCTCTTTTGTTTATAGAAGTTGCACCGGTGAGGTTCAGGAGACAATTACAGTTCAAGAACTCAATGTTCCACTTGACTGAGGACAAACAGACACCGAAACCCAGCACCATGCAAATGAGTCCAATTAGCTGTAATATCACTGTATTGGGTCTGCCTCTTAAGCAAAGCAAAGCAGTCTTTAATGGATTTTGGCTCTTCCTCAGAACACTGTGTGCAAGTAGAAGTGAGAGCCCCTCTTAAAGAAGAGTGAAATACTTGCGCAGCATTTTATTTTCATCATGATTTACAACTACCCAAAAAGCTGCGTCAGTGCCCACATTATCATATACTAGATTGCCATTTTGGTGATGGGATATTTAGTTCTTTTCTAGCTATAGCCGTCAGTGTTGTTTTCCTGCAGCAGCTCTCAGACGGCTTTGTTTACCAGCGTTAGCCCTCTTGACATCACAAGCTATAAGCCCCCTTCTTTTGCTCGGGGGGAAAAGCAGAAGAAGATGTAGACAATAGGTCAGGCAGAGGAGAGAAATGAAGGCAGGAGTTTGACTATAGGGGTGGTGCAGGGAGGTGAAGACCGAGCTGAGTAAGGTTGTGCCACTGAAGAGAAAAGGTGAGAGAGGGAGCAAAGGGTGAGAAGTAAGAAGAAAGCTGGCAGGGTGCAAAGAATCTGAGAGGGGATATAGACTGAGGCGTGTATCCCGGTGGCTTTTGAAGTGGGTTATGAAAGTAGGCCTAGAATCCTGTGGAGCGTGTTCTTATACTACAGAGGAGAACAAGAGGGGGGCTCAACACCTTTCTGACCGAAAAACACACAGTCGGAGGTTCCTCAGAACATTAAAATATAACATAAACACTCGTGTATTCGAGTGAACATTTCTCCATGTTTGTGTGCTGTTGTCACTATTCGTCTCTCTCAAGCCTTTTACTGAGTGTGTCTTTGTCTTTCAGTGGGTTTTCAGTACATACAGCAGTGTGTGTGTGTGTGTGTGTCAGAGAATTTATTCCTAGCTGCAAACTCTGAGACTCATCAGAAAACAAAGAAATGAGGTAAAGAGATGAATGCGTTCTAAAGCTGTTTTCTTGTGAACCCACTACAGTCTGCCCACAATAACTCCCAAGTCTGAAAAAAAAAAAAACCCTCCAGTTTGTTTTCATTACACATGAGAATACGTTTCCATATGTGTCAGCACAACTACATCTCCAGCCAGCCAATGGATATCTATATGTAGGCCTAATTATCCCAAAACTCTGATGGAAAGAGCTTCCCTGAGTTGCACTTTGTTTGCCAAGAACTGATTGGGTTGAATCGCCAAGCTGGCTGAACTTCACACTAGCACTAAATCAAACCATATTTTGCTGGGGACCTTTCCAAGTAACTCTCCCACCACCCCTCTGTTTCTCACACCTATTTCCCACTTTTCTTATGTTCATTTTCCTCCTATGTCTTTGTATCTGTTTCACTAACCATTCTTTTCCATCTCTCTCTGTTCCATTTATATTCACTTACCAGATGTCTTTTGCCTCTAACTGTGGCAACATTTACATGTCTTTTTGTTTGTGTTCGTGTGTTTGTGTCTGCCTGTGTTTGTACACACTCAGTTCGCAACTCATTGCTTTGCTTGCATAATTATATTATCTTATTTTCCATTATTCTTTACCGTTTCTTCCCACAGGCGGTAAGTATAGGGAACCTTCATTTTATTTTTTTTAAGATTTAATTTCTTCGGGGAAGAGAAGGTGTAGGAGTCTTTCTCTATGGTTTACAGATTCATTGTTCCGGTTATAACTGTCTCCTCAGGGTGTGAAGTTGGGAGCTTACTTCCACAGTTTCTGCTGATGGATACACTGTTTGTATCCTGGTGTAATAACTATAATAATAATAATAATAATAATAATAATAATAATAATAATAATAATGATAATAATATGAGGAAATAAGATGAATAGATTATTTATCTTTGCTATGTTTCATACTGCAAATGATTTAAGCAAAACTATTTACCACATAGTGGTCAAGTTTAAATATTTTATTTTAATACCAACACTAACAACAACAATGATAATAATAATTTTATTAATAATAATTTTATTTATATAGCATGCCCCCTAAAACTTGCAGAAAGTTCTTAACAAATTACAAATGAACAAAAGGAAAAAGAACAAGAAGAATACAATATTATAAAACAAATAGATAAAAAATAGAAAGAAATAAAAGACATATCAAGACATCTGATAAAAAATATTTCAAGAACAATTTAAAAGATGATAACGATGTTGCTGGTTTTATCTCAACAGGCAACATTCTCCACAGTTTGGGGGCTTAAATGGAAAACACCTGGTCAGCTAGCCATGATCTAGAAATAACCAACAGGACCCAGTGAGTGTCATGTAAGGGTTTAACAAGTCCATGACGTAATGTGAAGTAAGGACATTTAATGGTTTAAAAGGCAAAAAGAGGTTCTGTTTTAGAGGTCTGAAGGTCAGAACAGGTCACTAAAACCTGGCACACAGTTCTGGAACGTTAAGCTCAATTGTGGCCAACAGAATGTTCAAATGTACAAGAGGTTACAACCAAACAAATACCAAGAAAGTACTACCTCTCCCAATGAGTCAGGGAAATGTTACAATTCAAGCTGATGAGATATTCCATGTCTTAGATATAAATTAAATACATTTAAAAATGTATTACAACGCAACCTTATATTCATCTATTACACTTCATTGTGTGTTTGGGGGAGAATTATGTGGGGAGGATACAAACTTAGATGTTACCAGGGGGGAAGTGGGGAAACAGGACCCAAATGCTGGACTCTTCAATACAAACAGTGTTTATTTACAAGTGGTGAAGTGAAGCAACAAAATATCCCAGACTCCCGTTCTGTGTCTTCATCCAGTGTCCGTGCTCAGTGCCTCCACTCCTAGTGCTCGTGTAGTCCGCGATGCTGCCCACTCGTCCTGCAATTCTCCTGGGAAGTAACAGAAGCAGCTTAACATACACCGCAACGCAACACAACACAACACAACACAACACAACACAGCAACTCACATACACTGACCTTTTACTGGGAAACTAACAGTAGTCTCACGAAACAGTCCCACGCCGGAGAGAGCTCCACCACACTCCTAAGTAGCTCCTCCGACGAGGCTTGATCAGTTGCAGGTGTGTGCCATGGAGCCTGTAAACCGGCTTACCAGTCAAATCCACAGTGATACACATACCTGTAAGCAGGGAAATCAGGGACAGCCACACAATACATCAAATGCATACATAACAGATAAATGTCCAAAACTGCCCATGGACCCTGGGTCCCTCAGACCCAGGTCCCTGACAGAACTTTTCAAAGAGCAAAATAAATGTGCAAAGATTTTTGGAGGAGTTCTTTACAGCTAGCTTGTGCAATTACCTTCAGAATGTCCTGTTCATTTTCACGGACCTGCAGCACGTTAATGGTGAACTTGTTTTAACATCTCTGAAGATGGTATCCCTAATGGTCAGAGCTGTACCTTTGACATGGACGTTTATTTGTGGATTTGTGAATTGGGTATAAGAGCTAGCTCCTGTACACTGCAGGCAGCAGCATTGTGAGCTCAGGGACACATCAGCCCAATGAAACAGCTGGATAGACCTTCCAGATTCCAAAAATGTGATTAAAAAAATTATCTTAGCCTTTCTTTTGACTCCTTGCTTTGGACAGCGGTTGTGCATGTGGATTTATATCCACTCTGGCTCTGTGGTATGAAGAGGAGTAAATGCAAGACCTACGGTATACATCTAGAATCAGGTCAAACTTGGAGATCTGCTGCCCAGCATTGCTTCTGTTCACCCAGCTGATGGCATTCAAAGCAGGCTCATGTAGAGGTGAGTAGAGGCATTGATTTTAAAAGGAACTGCAGTGTAAGTTATAAACTACAGCTAGTAGTAAACCAGAGTGCCGACATGACCAGCATCTCATGCTCATCCCACAAGAGCACTGAACAAATCACTGGGGCTGGCATGTGATTTTAACACATTATGTGCCGGCGCAGAATGCAGCGTTAACAGGTCATACTTATTTAAATATTACTGCAAGACCAGGCTGAAATTGACTGTTGTTTTGAAAATGGCATAACTTGGAGAGTGACAAGGTGAAATGTCACTCAATGTGTTTGTTTATCTCCAACCTCGGTTGGAGCTGTGTTTCTGTCTATCTCCCCACATGGAGCCGTCTTTCTGAGAAGAGCTCTGAGGGACTTTATGCTTGGTAATCCATTAAAAAAGGCAGGCACATTACGAGGGCATATTAAATCTCATGCTTAAATTACCCCCTATCACAGCCTCCTTCTTTTGCTTCTTGAGAGCAAAATGTAATGCATTCTCAGGCTGACTTCCTGTTTTTTTTTTGTTTTTTGTTTTTTTACACATAATGAAACCAATTTACAGGTAATTGCCTCCTCTCTGTACTCCTTGTCCAGTGCCTGGTAATGACAGTGCTGCGTGTGGGGTGATAAAAACGCAGGAAAACATGAGCCAGTGTGTTGTCATGGGGAAAGCAGGGATGTCACACTTTACTGCATTTTTCTACAAAATGTACACACAGAGAGGAAACAAATACATGCCTGTTTTGACATGTGTCAGGGTCTACCTTTAACTCATAAACAGGTCAAATTTGCTCATCCAAAACACTCTGATTTGTGATTTTCTTTTGCTACTACAACAAATTTTCCATGTGCACATTTGTTTGCCTTGAAATACAGATTTTATTTTATTTTTTTAAATTGTGAAACCATGGCAACTATGTAAATGTATTGTTTGTGTATTACAATGGATATCCCTTCACCTTTTCAGACCCTGTTAACATAAATATCTAATTAGCTAGCCACACTACAGCAACACATTGCATTTAGACATGTATACAAAGTCAAGATGACCTGCTTCAGTTCAAAACGCAAGAATAAAGGTGACTTAATTCAATGTCGTATAGCTGTTGGAGTCAGACAAGCTGTGGATCTACCGGGATTTTCTGACACAACCATCTTTAGGGTTGACAAAGAATTGTCTGAAAAAGAGAAATCCGCGGAGTGTCTGTTCCCTGGCCAAAAATGCCTTGTTAATGCCAAAGGACAGAGGAGCCTGACCAGACTGCTTTGAGCTGATAGGAAGGCAGCAGTGACTCAAATACCCACCTGTTAAATCCAAGGCATGCAGAACAGCATCTCTGAATTCACAACACATTGAACCTTGATGGACAGATTGGCCAAAGCACTGGAAAAATATTGCCTGTTCTGACGAATTTTGATTTCTGCTGCAGAATTCAGATAGTGGGGTTAGAGTTTGGCATAAACAACATAAAAGCATGAATCCATCCTAGCTTTCTATCCGGTGTTTAGGCCGCTACTGTTAGATCTTTATTCCTATCATATCAATATGGACTAAAATCTTTGAGGAATGTTTCCCGTACTTTGTTGATTCTTCACTCTGAAGGCAAAAGGGACTCTAAACCAGTGCTAGCAAGGTGTTCCTAATGAGGTGATCGGTGATTGGAGTTATTTAAAATAATTCAACAGTGAACCAGTTACCAGTCTCCTAACATTTTAAGTATGGATTTAATATACTAGGAAAACTTCTTTTTTAATACCACAACTAACGTCAGTTTTATTCGCTGCTCATTTACAGCTAGTGTTAATCACAACAAGCAAGTAGATGAAAATAGAGACAATGCTTAGTGGCTTCTGTCCACTGAATGTTTTTTTCCCCTCTATTCCACATATATATATATATATGTGTGTGTGTGTGTGTGTGTGTGTGTGTGTGTGTGTGTGCGTGCGTGCGTGCGTGCGTGTGCGTGTGTGTGTGTGTGTGTGTGTGTGAAGGGACCTGATGGGTTTTCCAGGTGGCAATAAGTGATCACGTCTCTTTGAAATTATATTTATATACCTCTAATTTTTAAAACAGTTTTCAAATGCAGGGATTATGATGCCAGAGAACTGCAGCTGCTTTCACACTCGCAAGCTAGATCAACTCAAAGAGCTATATAAGCTCCCTTAACTGATGAGAGGTGTAATTAACCAAACGTCGCCAGAGTTGCAGGAACAACCCAGACATTTAAAAGCAATTTATTTTTGACTATTTTGCTACCTTACAGTTCTAATATGCACACACACTTAATCATATTAATGCCGCACACATTACACTGATGAACGTTAATGGCTCTTTTTGCTTCACGTCATCAGGGATTAATTAAAGTAGCAGAGGTCACTGACACAGCTGCCTGAGACAAAGATTTTGGGCTTGTTTATGTCTATGTGGGCGAGCATGAGCGCATGCGATTGCAACACTGCTTTGTTTTACTCGTCTTATCACTGTCAGAGCAGCTCTCTAACCCCCACACTGCACCCCCTAAAAAAATCCACCAGCATAGCAACTGAGCTAAATACTAACCTCCTCCCATCCTGTCACCACACACTCCTCCTATCCTTGCCACTCACACATTCACCACCTTACTCTGTCACCAAAATGTCCTAAATTAGCTCTGACCTTCTCTAATGAAAAGTGAAAACAGCACCGTGGCTTATTACGGTAGCAGGGCTGTGAGCCTGTGAAATAGCATGCTGTTATTTACCAGCCCCCCAGTGGCAATTATGAGTCGCACCCAGGCTTTCCACGACACTTCCCAGCTAGCAGGTGGTCCTTTTAGATACAATAGACACAAATGACAATGAAGTAAACAACTCCTATTCAGCCTCCCTTGCGCTGAGGTAAATGGTACTGCCACTGCACCCAAAGATAAAGTCCATAAGGAGGAGGGAAACATTTATGAGAAAACACTACTTGATTTTATTTCCTTTAGCGATAAGATTACAAAGTATATGGAGGTTAAATATACTAGAAACTTAACTGTTTCCAAAAAAAGAGCCAGGGTCTTCATTAGGTAGATGCAGAATTGACTGCATGAGGAAGGTGAGATTCTGTAATCACTTTTTTTTTGTATTTATTTTATTTGTCACTCTACTCTTTAAAAATATATAACACATATAAGATCACTTATTAGAAGTACATGACAAAAATGTTCTGAAATGACAAAACACAATGACCAAAATAAACAACAAAAATGTGCATTCTTTGCAGTTTCAGTTTCTGTGCAATCACTCAAAATCTTTTTCTAATCCAATGGAAGGATTAGTGTGCAATGCAAAATGCAAAAAATTCTCTTCTGTTTTACTATAATTAAACATCTTTCTGTCTGTATATCAGACAAATAAAGCAAACTGAAGACACCCAGACTCTGTGAAGTAATGATGACTTTGTCTTTGTGTTCACAGCATTTTGTAGATTAAACTGTAAATAAAAAATACATTTTAATTAATAGTGACAGTAATTAGTTTCCAGCCCAGTTTTTGCAACTCGTTGACATAGTTCAGCCCGCAAACACATCGAGATGGATTATTAGATCAATGTAAAAATGTGCTGAGGTCGTATCCTAACACGACTATCTTCAACAGGGGCCACAGACAGTTAGTGAATTACTTTAATATGCTGTTCTAGCCACCATTTGAAATATGGCTCAGAAGCTTTTCTTGCCAGAACATACCAACTGACAAATTTATCTTACTCACTAGTTTCTACAGCAAAAAAGGTTCCACTTTGTATTTGTATTGTTTCTTGGGGTAATCAACACTTCAAAACCCTCGTAGTTTTATTCAGTGCATGTGCATAGTATGTGTCTCAAGGGATAAGAGCAAACAAGATTGATTGATTTAAACAATCTTTCAAAGCCCCTGCCGGTCCACCAAACAGCTGTCTAGGTTCGCTGATAGAATAGTATTGTACCTGTTTTAAGTGCTGCTTCATCGCCTTTTTAAACATCCTTATTTCAGGTAGTGCTGCAATTAATTAGAGGTGAGAGCCTCCTGGAATAGATGTATTCAGTGTTAACTCACTGAATAAATTTCAGACTGTAAACTGATTTGTTCAGTATGTTGCAGGTAAAGAGGGTTTTCCATTAGCGCTGTTTGCTTTCTGATCAGCTCACGTGGGAGTGGTCATGGAGTCACTGTTGTAAACTGACTCTGCTCTTTCCCAGCAACGATTCTCTGCGCCCTGGTTCTTACATTACCCATCTGTTGTAGCAAATTCTCACAGACCTTTTTTGACCAGCATTTCCACACAGCTCACACGTTTCTACTCAGTATTGAGGGCAAATATAACCACCTAAATAAATCTGAGTGCTCTTGATGGGACTCCACTTGATGCCACTTGAAAACACTCCTACTAGTTTTGGTAACTAGTTTCTTGCAACATTCCCCTCTGCTAGATCTTGCTTTTTTTGAACATTCTAAAGGATTTGATATATAAGTTACAATGAAAGTAATGATTACTGGGGATTTCTAATCCTTTTTAGTGCAAGGAGTGTTTTCCTTAAAGTTAGCAAAGACCTTGAATGAGTAGCATCCTCCTCCACCACCTGATTCAACTCACCACCAGGTGGTGATCAGTTGACGGCACCTCTCTTCACCCAAGTGTCCATTACATTCAATTCAATTCAGTTTAATTAATTTAAATTAAATTTTGTTTATATAGTCACATCAACATCAACCTCAAAAGGCTTTATATTATAAGGTAAAGACCGTTCAATAATACGGACTTTCAGATGATCCCTTATGAGCAAGCTCTTGGTGACAGTGGGAAGGAAAAACCCCCTCTGAAAAGGAAAAATCCTCAGACAAAACCAGACTCAGGGAGGGGCAGCCATCTGCCTTTAAGTCACCTGATGACACTCTCCATAAACATACAACATATGGATCACTGTTTGTTTTAAAACAGTTTCTTTGGAAAACACATTTTGGGCACAGTAACTGCACTGCTTATTTCTGATGCAAGAAAAAAAGGTAATAAAATAAGGAGGGTGCTTGGGTGGATGGATAGATAAGCAAAATAGTAAACTTCAACACAAAGAGGCACGTGTTTCTTTTGAAGCTTAACCAAAAGTCATAGTTAAGAAAATAAAAACGAGTACAATTGAGTCCTATCTTTAAGTCTGTTAAAGAGCTTTAGTAGTGAGTAGTGGCCTTGAGCTCTTTGTATTAATCTCTAGGTAATTAATTTGGAAATGTGAGATGTATGTCAGTAGAACATGGTGATTGGAATCAACTCCTGTACCAAAAGTCAGCAAAGTAATCAAATGCATTTGATTAACAGATAAGTATGAGCACCTCTGATCAGCTGTGTGTTAACACAATGCCACCCTTCCCAGGAGTGGATTTCCCAGTAAATTCCCTGAAGGACAGCATGAGAAATGGAAAACAAACAAACAAAAAAAAACCCATTGTCCATTAGTACCTGCTTGGATCGGCTCAGTACGGTTCGCCTTGGTTTTCTGGGTTTTCAGGTACGAGGTACTTTTTCAGTACCCGCTTAGATCCCTTGGACCCCTGGCTGAGCGGGTACTAAAATGTTACTTTTTCAGAATGCATGCCAATGATTGGCTGGTCAGTAGTGTCACTCGATGAGTTATGAAAGCATCTCATTGACAAAAATCAAACCCCCCATTTTTATAATCCAGCAATAAAGGAAATGGCCTCAAAGAACAACGCACTGATCCGTGAGTCTGACAAAAAGCTACAGATCGAGCAGCAGGTATATTCTTGCCTTGACGTCCACCTTTGTTGTAGTGTTCTTGTCGCATATTAATTACATTTCTATGACGACAACCATGCACATTGTAATGGAAAACTAGAAGATCCAAGTCAAGTCGTGGTGAGTCAATCTGTGTAGGTACTACTGGAAAAGGGGCTAAACTCTGCAGGCCTCAGCACGTTAAATGTAAAAGTTCTTGATAATACACAAGTATGGTTGCCAAGAGAAAGCCTCTTCTCTCTGAAAAGAATATGGAAGCATATCTTAGGTTTAAAAAGTTGCATCTGAACAAACTACAAGACTGCATATCAGCACAAACACCTCATACCGACTTTCTTTTGCAGCCACAGGACCCAGGCACCTTGCAGTCAGTGATTCCACCACAAACTCTTGCACATGCTAAAATATTCTAGACGCTAATATGAAGCCATCTGTCCGACAGCAAAGTATGTCCCATGCAACATTGGGCCATGCAACAGAACAATGATATCAAGCATAGCAGCAAAGCTACACCAGAATGGCTGAAAAAGAAAAAAATGTCAGCAAACCTCAATAAACAGAAGCAATGTTGAAAAGTAGAGTAGGAGAAAAATAGTAATGGTGTAAGAGACTGACAAAGTCATTCAGAAAATAATCAGTTCAAGTTGTTGCTGCTAAAGGATGATTGTACAGGCAACTGAATCATCGGATAGACAGAGTGGATCCTGTGAACACTCCCTTTTTCACCTTTTCACCTAACTGAACACGTTTCCTTATTTTTAAATTTTCCCTCTAGCAAACACACAAGCTCATTTTATTTTTGCCTTGTACCCCGAGGTTAAAAGCCTTTTGCCTTCATTGTGCTTGTCCCTTTTGATTTTCCCTTTTGGAAGTTTGCACCTGTACCTGTCTTGATCAGGTAAACGGTTGTCAAACTCTCTGTCTGCCTCATCAAATTAGTGAACTTTGATTATAATTAATCTGCCTTGTCTATGATTCATGATTGTGCTGGTCTAAATCAGAAGACTGAAAAAGGAGGACGACATTTGGAATTTTTTGTTATTTGGTTTGTTTTTTTATGGTAAAAAAAAAAAAAGTTGTATTGTTAGAGAATAGCAATTTATGCAAATATAATTTGTCACCGAGTGCTATATTTGCTCTGCTTTGATGTTTTACTTTGATGTTTTTGTTTTTATTCATGTTTTTATTCTGTATTTACTGGTTTAGTTTGCAGAGACTGACTTTTTTGGACCAATGTCATAACAATTAATACCAGAAACAAAAGCACACTGAGTTCTCTCTCTTAATGTGGCAAAAACACTTATGTCATAATGATTTGTTTGTTTCTTACAAATTTTTCAAAAGTTGCTATTTGAAATTCTAGGCTCTATTTGATCAGGTAACCCTCGTTTATAATGTCACAGGTTTGTTAGCCTCTTAGTCTTTCCTCATATTTGCAGCCTTTTCGGTTCCTTTCAGTTTAACTCAACAGCTGTCCATTATTTTCCAAATCACTGATTCAAATTGCCAAACTTCATCAGTATTCCATGACTTTTTCCCTGTAGTGTTAATTTAACAGTAATTAAAAAAACAAAGAAAAAACAAACAGTACTATTGAGGTACCTGCACTGAATAGGCTGAAAATAGGTCAAAATATTGTCATTATTGTAGCATCCACAATGGGTACCCTCCCTCTGGCAATATCCATCTTTATCAAAGCCAGTATAGTCCATCTGAATTGCTTCCAAATGGTTACGGCGAATGACTGAGGAGAAATACTCAGTTTTATGGAGGTGATATAGACAATGCAGTAAATGTAATGCCACACTAACACCATGAGCGTGACCTCTCAACCCATTCTTTCTTTTTATTATTGCTAATGTCTCAAGGATATGGGAGAAGCCTGAACTCAGATAAAAGTCAGCCCTGCAGTTATTGAGTGAGAGCGAGAACATGCCCGAGAGCAAACAAAGTGAGTACATTTCACTCAAACTCTCTCTCTCTCTCTCTTTTTAATCTCATACAGTACAGAGGTGTTTCTGACCCCCGTCTTCCCCCGAGCCACACCATTACACAGTCAAGAATGTCAAAGAACTGCTGACAGGCCAGACTGCAAGACCTCAGAATTTACATCAATACAAAGGATGTATAAAATATTAAGACAATGCAGTAAAGTAGCTTGAAAAAAGGTGCTTCATACCTACCCAGCAAGACTGTAATGTTTAAGTGTGACTGTAAATGTAGTATCAAACAAATGTGAATCCCTTTTAACCCTTTAGCGCCAAGTGTGGGTTTTTGAGACCCAATTTTTTTTTTCTGAAAACCCTGAATTCATTGCACAATACATTTTAAAGAAATAAATTGTGCACAAATGTCACATGTGGCAAAAATGATACAAATTAAAACTCATACAGGCAAATTGTCTAAAAGCATAATAAACCCCAGTTTTTTTTAAAAATTTGAGTTTCCTGGCAAATATTTCACTGAACATGAGGAGATTGGACTGTTTTCCTTTTCCTTATAGGAAACCACAGCTTCAGTTACATTTTAATCATTTATCTGAACTGTTTCTGCATGTCAGTCAACAAAACTCTGTGTGTTCTTCTACTAAGGAAAGGAGTCTTTTTGCTGTTCTTGTTCTGAGAAGCATCTGATTTAGGTACATACTGTCAGAAGCTGTGCAAAGTAACCCCTTTCATCAAATCACTTGCACTCTGAGTTGATTCCCTGGAGCTTTATAGTGTACATGTGTTCTCTCTGTCGCTGACATAGTTTTTACTTGTTTCAGACAGAATGCCTTGCCTTCAGTGCTTTTTTTTCTTTCTAGTCATTTTACTTTTCTTTTAAACCAACACATGCAAGTCATTGAAAAGAAGATTTAAATTTGAATGGATTACATAGTTCTGTTTTGGGACTCTTACATCCACATACACCTGTGGTCAGCATAAAAGCAGCGACAGCAGCAACAGCCTTTTTCAGACCAGAGCAGGTATCAGTGGCCGTAGATATGACATTGATTAAATCAGATAACATGATAAGGAGGAGCTGGTGTAGAGGTGGGTTGCAAAGCAACTTGCAGATGAACAGCAGGTTAACAGGCTAAGGAGCTTAAAGACTGCACTCTATATGAGATTTGCTCCTGGGATGCATAAAAGGGAATCAGCTGAGGGATTATCTACTACCCTTCTATGCTGAGCTCATCTGCCATGATTGCAGCAGAGCTTGACCCCGTGGCCCGCCTGAACTAAGAAAAGCTGGATTTGTGTGATCCACAAATATATTAACTGATTAAACTGTTTTGATTGGATTTTATGAGAGCTGTCAGTGCCAGCATAAAAACTAATCAGAAGTTTTGGCTCAGGTTTGATGGGACAAGAACTGTGAAGTGTATCCAGGAGACCTATTTGAACCATTGAACTATGTGCATACTGTGGAGCATGTAACACTCGAAGCAAGGAGGACTAATGACAATGAATTTGCAAAAGAGCTAATAAACAACTAAAACTTCCATTCATTATAGACTCTCCCACCCTTAAAGGTCAGCACTGTCAAGTTGATTTTCACACTATCTGGACACTAAAAATAACACAGTTTTATTTAGAGACAGAATATCAACCAAAGGAAAAAACAAACAAACGTGTTCCATAAATTTTTTTTAAATAGATTAGTTTCTCATTGAGGAAAAAACAGCCAGAATTCTGGCCCTTCACAGATTAGCTACAATCAATCAATCACTGACAGATACTCCTGATATCAACTTGAAAGCACACCTGTGCACAAATTGGGATCCCTATTTCTCCACAGACAAGGAACATCAGGGCCAAGACTGTAGACCTGCACAAAGCTGGAATGGACTACAAGACCATCAGCAGCAAGCTTGGTGAGAAGGTGTTAATGTGATTGTTTGAAATGGAAGAGATATAAAATGACCATCATTCGCCCTTGGTCTGGAGTTCTATGCAAGATCTTGCTTCATGAGGTAAGAATGATCATGAGAAAGGTGTTGGTTCAGCTCAAAACGACATAGAAGGAGCTTGCTACTGATCTGAAGGCAGCTTGGGCGACAGTCCCCCAAAACACTGTTTTCTAAAACACTTTGGCATAATGGATTTAATCTTGCATTGCCCACAAGGTCCCCTGCACAAGAACACACATGTACAAGCCCACCTTCAATTTGCCATCAAAATGATTCAGAGAAGGCTTTGGAGAAGGTACTGTGGACAGATGAAGCCAGAAAGTTTTTGGCATCAACTCAACCCGCCATGTTTGGAGGACGACAAATGCTCAGTATCACCCAAGAAACTTCTTCCCCACAGTCATGCACAGAGGGTAAAACATTATGCTTTTGGGCTGTTTTTGTGCAAAGGGTACAGGACGACTTCACCACATTCACGGACCAGTGGAAAAGGCTATATACTGTAAAATCTTGGACGAGAACCTCCTCCCCTCCCCTCAGCCAGAATACAGAAAATGGGTTGTGGTTGGGTCTTCCAGCATGACATTGAGCCAAAACATACAAAAGCAACAAAGGAGTGGCTAAAAAAGAAGCACATAAGGTCACAGAGTAGCCTAGTTAGTCTCCAAACTTCATAACTGTAGGAAATCTGTGGAGAGAGCAGAAGCTTTGAGTTTTGCGGCAGCCAACAACCTTAAAGGATTTTGTCACGGTCCTGGGTCGGGTCGACCCAGCTTTTATGTTTCTTTATTTATCTTTTCATTATGGAGTGTTTTTTGGGGATTAGTGATGGTGGTTTATTATGTTCACTGTGACTCTGGGGTTTGGAGATTTGGGTGTGAGTGTTTCTGTGTCTCTGTGTCGTGTTTCCTCATTTCCTGTTTTATTGTGAAGGTCTGTGTCTTATGTGAATGTGTTCAGTGTGTGTTGCTTTGTTCCCCAGGTCTCGTTAGTCTCATTTATCCCAGCTGTGTTCCCACCTGCCTGTAATCCCCTTGTTGTCCTGAGTGTATATAAGTTGTGTCTTGTCTCTTAGTCGGTGCTGGTTCGTCTGTGTATCTACGCTGTCTTTCTTCCTGCTCCACCCGTGTGCGTCCCTGCTGCCCCTCGTCATTCTGCCCGTCTCTCCCACGTTTGTGTTTCGTGTTCACTGTGTTTGTAGTTTAGCTTT
>VUQR01031441.1:0-18352 GCA_015108515.1 Hemichromis elongatus | reverse complement strand
AGTGTCGTGCCCAAGGACCGAGAATGTCGGAGCCAGGGCTCAAACTGGTAACCTTCCGATTACAAGACGAACTGCCAACTCTTTGAGCCACGATCACCCCACGAAGATGGATCGAAGATGGATGGGTGTTCATATCTCTAAGCAGGCATCAGTCACAACATGGATAACATTGACTGGCTGTCAGATATGTTATGAAAGAAGGATCTGGATTGTTGATAATCTTGTCTGTGAGCCAAAGAAGCTCAGAAAGCACCTCTTATATGAGCTTTACCAACTGTATGCTTATCACCGGCCTTCAGGTGCCAATGAGATTGGCTAATCTACCAGGCTGTGGCTGAGTTTGGCTTCTTCACCAATCCCACTTGGACACCAAATGATGCTCATGTTCTTTGGAGAACACACTGAGATATGAGCCAACTGATGCTTCGGTGTTAGCATCTCTAAGAGTGAATTTGAACTGTGCAGAGAAAAAACTCTGCCACCTAAAAGTAGAGGAGGAGATACTAGTGTAGAAAAAATACTCCCGTAAAAGTTCAAGTACTGATTCAACTTCTTTACTCGAGTAAAAGTGAAAAAGTACCACTTTAACCCCTGACTGTGGCACACGGTTTTGCTTCTTTCATCTCTTTTTATGTGGCATCTCCTGGTGATTAATACATAAAAAGGATTTCCTCTCATTTGTCTCTGTTTAGGCTCAAATCGATTTCAATTTAATTTGATTTATATAGAGCCAAATCACAACAACAGTTGCCTCAACGCACTTTATATCGTAAGGTAGACCCTACAATAATGCATACAGAGAAAAACCCAACAATCAAATGACCCCCTATGAGCGTTTTGGCGACAGTGGAAGTATTTTTACTTTGTTACTTGGCACCCCTGCCTGTTGTTAAGTTTTGGATTTTGTGTCCCAGTCCGCCCTGCCATGCTGGTGGACCAGAAGGAGATCACAGCAGCTCTCAGACAGTGTAACTACGACCCCGATAAAGTCATCTCCATCTACCACACATCTACCCCCCAGGAGGAAATCACAACTATTCTGACCTCAACTCCTTCAGGTTGACAACTTTCTTTTTGAGAGTGGAAAGATTAAAAGATTACTCCATTTGTGCTCTCACCTGAAACGCTTGCATCGGGTCAACTGGTTTTTCACCCGGTCAATAATCACCTAAATCTTTGGAAAAAGCCTGATCCTAGCTCTGGGGCTAGCCTCCAGCTAGCACTGTATACAAAACAGTCTAACTCTACTAACCCTCTGAATGTTTGAATTTAGTGTTCTTGGTTTTACACCCAAAGCTGTAGTGGTGCTTTTTGAGAACACTTGAGTCAGAAGACACTCAGATATCTGAGCACCATGAGATCAAACATGCTGTTTTAACCCTACAGAGCCCTCCTGGAGCAAGACCGGGTCATCGAGGATCTGAAGCAGAAGCTCCAGACGAAAGAGAAGGAGGTCGACAATTTGTTTCAGAGGAACAGTCACCTGGTGAAGGAAGTCCGCTTTCTGACTGATGTTGTTCAGCACCTGAATCAGAAGCTTGCCGAGCTCGAGGCTGACCAGCAGCAGCTACAGGAGAAGATCCGATCCCTCCTGAACTGCCGAGCTCCTCCCGTCCCACCTGCCAAACCCGTCAACAAGCCTGCGGTGGACATCGGCCAACTGCACCAGATGAGCCGTCTGACCCGGGAGCTGAACGTCTCAAACAAGCACCTTCGCTCCATAGTTCACCAGGCACTTGCTGACATTAAGAATCACCTGGAGCAGTTCGCGGGCCCAAGTGGAAAAGGAGGCACCAGTGAGGTGGAGGAACTGCGATCCCTCTACAGGAAGGAGGCGGTGGAGAGGAAGAGCCTGTACAACAAGCTGCTCGAGCTCCAGGGGAACATCCGGGTATTCGGCCACCACAGGAAGAGCTTGGCCTCCAGCTGCCTGGAGAACACCGATGACCAGGAGGTGGTCATCATCCAGAAAGGAAGTAGAAAGAAGTTCAAGTTTGACAAAGTCTACTCTCCCAGCAGCGCACAGGTAAAGGCTTACCTTGACTTCTTCCACAATTCTGAACTCGCAAACTTAGGATTTTAGACAGGAGCTCCTCCATCGGTCATGCCTATTTTTAAACAACACAGAAGCAGCCAGTGGTTGGCCTACTAACATCCACCTAGAAACCCATTTAAGCCACATCTTAAAGATAAATGCTCAAAAAGTAGAAGATGGAACCTTTTAGATGAAGACTCGTTTATTTTGGAACAACAGTTTCATTCCTTTACAAGCTTTTCTGTTTGCAAATAGCTGAATATTCAATACAAAGAGATGGATGCTCTCTGAACACAAACTCTTTAGATTGCTTGCCAGTGATGTGGGGGAGGTTAAGAGGTTAGATTATAGTACAGTCTCTGACAGTTAAAAGCAATCCTGCACATTATTAAATACCACAGCACTGTCATTAATTTTCCCTCCGGGAAGTTTTGTGTTTGATCGTTAATGAGCTCTAGATTTTAATGAAGCCTAGACTCTAAAGAGCTACTTGGCCTTCGCAGCACTCTGCTTATTAATGCTGATTGGTTTGTAATTTTTGTTTAACACCTCATAAAAGAAATTGGCATGAGGTTTCATTTGATGATCCTGTGGAGTGTGGATCTGCACCTAGAAAACCAGAACGTACCCTATGAAGCAGCAACTCGAGTGCACCAGCAAACCTCGGATGGTTGAATGCCCGTCATGCTGTTTTTTTTTTTTCTAGCCAGCACTAATTATCTGTAGATTTTGTCCCTGCTCTCTGTAGGAAGACGTGTTTGCAGGAACTCTGCCTGTAATAACCTCCTGTGTGGATGGATAAAACGTCTGTATTTTGGCGTATGGACAGACGGGTTCAGGGAAGACGTACACCATGATGGGCAGCAAGGAAAACCCTGAAGTCAACATCAGGTCAGTCTTTCTCAGTAGGCACATTAAGCACATACATTCAGTTTAGTGCTTCAAGTTCTGTATAAGATCTTAGAACAAAGCATCAAAACTGACCTGCATGTGAAGTTAGAATCTGAGAAGCATCTGTTCAAATGTTTAAAAATAATCTACCACACAAGATGTAGACGACCGTTTTAAGAGTTTGAACAGAACCTCAAAGGATTTAATAAAAACAGTCCAGAACCTAGTGATGACAAAAAGACCCAACAAAGGCTGAAGATGTCTGCACCAAAGCAGCACCAGAGAGGGCAAAGAGAGTTAAAGACTTTGGGTAGCTACTAACCGTTTGGGGCATGACATGTTTAATATTTATGCAAACCTGCTCAAGTTAATGGTGCTTTTTGCAGAACTGAACAACCTGAACATTGCAGAATTTTTAGACACAAAGTGTCTCTTTCTACACTTAATGATATTATGCTAAACCCTGAAATGTCTGCATGTCCTAATACCTATGGTCCATACTTCAAGCTACTGGTGTTATCCCCACAACCTGGAATGAAATCATGTCTCTTACCACCACCGAATCAATACACACTGTACTGAATCAAATATTTATATTGATATTTCAGAGCATAGCAAATATAATGCATAATTAATAGGTGTGTCTATTGTTTCAGCTGCTTCAGGCTGCAGGCGGGTTACCTGTTTGGGGAAAACCTGCGTTGATATATAATAAATGAGGATGTCTTTCAGCTCCCTCTGCACATGCTGGCATACAGACACAGGCTCACGCTGAACAGAGGCTTTAACACATTTTTACTTAAAGCCGTGCAACCGCGCTGAGTTTTTATCTTCTCTTGAATGTTGAAAATCGATCTAGGAGAAACTTATTATCAGACGCATTGCAATCGACTCTTCTCTGAAGCCATTTACAATCACAAAAACAGTTTTGTCTTGTGGAGTTCCTCAGGGATCTGTCTTGGGTCCGATTCTCTTTTTGGTTTGTATATTCCCCTTAGGCCAAATTATTAGGCGCTACAATATTATCTCCTATCATCTCTATGGTGAATGTCATCAGCACTAGTCATTACACTGTTCTTTTAAAGTCTGAGTTTTATAAATTGTCTAGTTCAAGTAACTGCCTGACTGAAATCAAGCAATGGTTAAACAACAACTTCCTCCAGCTAAACTCTGATCAAACAAAAACTAATTATTGCTCAGAAATTAGGCAGCATATTGGCTTCTTAGACCCTTCTGTTAAATCGAGCCTTAGAAACCTTGATGTCGTTTGAGCAACATTCCAAACGGCTGGTCCAGAATTTTTATCATCTGAGGAATATTTCAAAACTCAGACTAATGGTGTCAAAGGCTGAACTGGAGAAGATTATTCATACTTTTATTTTTTCCTGTTTGGATTATTGAAATGACCTTTCTACTTCTTTTAACAAATAAGCTTTAAGTCACCTTCAGACAGTGCAGAATGCTGCAGCTAGACTCTTACCAGGCACCAAAGAAGAGCTCATATCACTCGGGATTTTGCCTCTCTTCACTGGTTGCCTGTAAGTTTTAGGTTTCATTTTTGTTCTAACCTTTAGGGCCCTACATGGTCAAGCTCCCCCATATATATCTGACCATGCTGAAACCTCAATCATCTTCCTGAGCTGTAAGGTCATCAGGTCAGAGTCTGCTGGGGCCTTTCAGTCAGCGGCACCATGATTGTGGAATTCTCTTCCACTGTTTTTAACGCTGGACAGACTCCACTGATTTTTTTAAAAAGATGGTGAAGACATTTTATATAGACAAGCTATTAACTAGTTTCTTCCTTTATGTTGAATTTTATTGTTTTACATTGTTATAAGTTTTTTCCATTCTGTATTGTGAAGCACTTTGTGATTTTTATCTGTGAAAAGCGCTGTTTGAATTGAAATTTTACTGACGTTTCAGGTAGGAGGAGCTGCTAGTTCAACACAGCACTGAATCCAGCTCAGTTACAAGTTACAAACGAAAATCGTTTTTATTCGAGTAATAAAGTTCATATTCAAGAAAATGCATGTGTCAGCTCTGCTTTATTGCACTATAAATGTTATGTTATAGTGGACATCATGACGTCCGCATGTCCAGCTGTAGAGAGGACCTTTGCTTTTATTTAAGTAGAGATGGACAGAAAATTGGGGGGGAAAGACCACTGGCCACGGGCTGGATTTAAACCCGGGCCGCTGCGTTCTAGCCATGTGGGATGTGGTTACCATGAGCTGAGCTCAGCTGGCACCGCGCAGAGACAACTTTGAGTCAAAGGTATGAAAGTGTCCGTCTGTGGTCCTAGCTGCTGCCTCCTCGGTCCTTCAGCAGTTGCTTGAGGACGCTGGAGTGCTTCAGCGCTCTCAGGTTAGAGATGTCCTCAGCGATGACCGGGATCTCCGCGCCGTGATGCTCCTCGTCACCGTCGCCTTCGTCGCTATCAGAGAGTGTGCACAGGAGAGCGTCGTTCTCGTACGTGGGGAAGTAATACCTGAGAGAGAGCCGAGAATTTGTCCCAACTTAAAAAAGGAAGACATTTTCATCAATAATCACTACTGATAAAAATACTGCAAATCAAGTGTAAACATTTGTGGCGTTAAACACAATCGACTTATCAACAGCTCTACGCCAGCTTTAAAGCCCGCTCTCTCATTGGTTAATTCTACGGATCACAGGGGCTTCGTTAAACGTACTGCGGCTGGTCCCAGGTGGACATTTCTGGTAATTTCATCACGTGACCTTCAGCCGTGATGTGATGCAGGGCGTCTGCCCGGCAATCGAACATCCGCATGCAGCCGTAGCAGCGGCTCTGATGGATCTGCCGCCGGATGAAGTTCACCAGTTTGACCTGCTGGTAGAACTTAAGGTCTGAGGGAGGACAAAACATTAGAAACACTCAGAAGGAATAAAAAGAAGAGGAGAAAACTGCTCCTATTACCACAGAGATTTTACTCACTGAGCTCGGTCTTGAGGTGGTGGAGGTCAAAGCTGTGAGCTTCCTGCAAAATAGTCACAAAACACAAAGATGTCAGGATCACGGGACGCTGCAACATTTGTTACAGACTTCATAAATAACAAAAAAATAGAGCAGAGAAACTTTTCTGCCTCTCAGGAAAACTCTTTCCTCGTGAGCAGAAACACTCTTAGAATCGCGTTTGGAAAACTGGTTCAAACTTTAAACCGTCAGACGTGATCGTTTAATCAACATGCTGTTCAACAAAAATCTGACCTGAGTCAACGTCGAACCCTAGATTTCATTTATCGTTTTTGTGGAAACATTTATTTGCTTAATGTTTGACAACGATGTATTTATTTGGAAACTTTTCAAAATAAAAGTCACATCACATGAAAAAGCTCTTCAGCTTTGGTCGATCTGTTTGTGAGGGCACTTCTTTATACTTCCACGTTTCTGTCTTTTGGTAAAATGCATGTTTGGTGCTTACGATGGATTCATATGTTTGCAGAGAGCTCAGGAAGCAGATCGTTTCCTGTCAGTGTGCACCGTCTCCGCTCTCTCAGAATCGTTTCAGGGATGAAGAGCAGAAAACGGTATTTTCTTCCTCTGAAACTTCTGCGTTTCTGTACCTTCATGTGGGCGTAGATCTGCTCCAACGTCTCCGATTGGTGATCACAGAATAGACACACTGCAGAGACCGGATGAGCCTGCCAGTCCGACCAATCACTGCGGGCGATACAAAGATGAAACGAGCAGACCGAAAGGATTCACCCAGGATCATAGGAGGAGTAGAAAATGGACTTAAGACAAGTTTAAGGATTTAAACTTTTGCAATCAGGCTGATACAGTAAATAAGAATATTTTTAAGGGGACAATTCATTGTTCAGTATCTGGGATCAATCCTCCAACCTTTCGCTATAACTCCTGATCCACAGCTACCCCGAGCTCACAGTTCAGGCCTGCCCCTGCTAAGCTCTTAGGATCAAGCATGCTCAGAGTGGTGAAGTCTAGTTGGTTTAAAATAAACTTTACACTGAATAACTGCAACATCTGGTGGTACAAACTGGTATTACACCAAAGTGCAGCCTGGCTCGGTTTGTGTCTTTGACACAACACAGAGCAGTCTGTATCGTATGAAGTCAGGATACTTTAGTTAATACAGGAACAAATTTAAACTGTTGCCGTTCTCACAGAGCTACATGAGGATACTTACTCATCCTCATCGTCCACCAGCTCACGGTCATCTTCGCTCTGCACCTCCTCCCACGTTTTTCCCAGTTCCTGACAGGACAGGAGGGACGCTTTTAAATCAGAATTGAAATAATACACTCGGGTAGTGCGTTTCATTCTACAGATGTTACTTTTCTTTTTGCCACCTGAATATTTACAGAAGCAAGTACTGCTTTGTTTATCCTGACGGGGGAAGAGTGTGGCGAGTGTGTCGCTGGGTTTTACCAGGTAGTTGATGACGTAGAAGCGATCATACTCGTGGTTTTTGGCGTTGATGCGGCGGTGAGCTTTTTTCCTCATGTGATCCTTCAGCGTGGTTTTATCTCGAAACGTTTTCTCGCAGTACAGACACTGCAGACTGAAGCGAGGGGAGCAAAATGAAAAGGTGTGCAAAAAAAAAACCCAAAAAACTTAACGCTGTGAATAAAAAGCAACGATAAACGTACCTGTCCAGTTTGTCCTGCAGCGTGTCAAGGAACTCGCTGCAGTAGACGATGTTGTCCGGCAGGCCGATGCTGAAGGAATGCTCTCTGGCCATGTGGTTCAGCAGAGACGACCTGGAAGCAGCACAAGAAGTCGTTTTTAATAAACGAAAGAAAACATCTGCTAACGTTTCACTGTTAGCACTGTGCTGCGGTCCTTTGGCCTTCTTCCAGGTAGTTCCGAGTTGGACAAGACTTCAAGATCCATATAGTGTGCCCATTGTGGCAGACAGAGGGAAGAACTGTCTGTCACACTTGCATGTCCAAATGTGAGGAGACCCAGGGCGGACCCAGGACCCACTGGGCAGATTATGTCTCTTGGCTGATTCCTCGGCATCCTCCCACAGTAGAGCTAGAGGAGGTGGCTGTGCAGAGGGAGGCCTAAGCATCTTTGAACCGACATGAGTGACTGAAAATGGATGGATGGAAGTTTAACTGGAGGTAAAGAGACAGAGCCACAAAGGAACCGTGGTAAACACCAGTGAGGAGCCATTCATGCCTTCATGCCATTTATGAAGCAGTGCACACCTGCACAGGTCTGAGATCTGGCCGTTAGCAGAAGAAGAAGAAGCTGGAGTCGTTTCTCCACCACTCTGCTGAAAGCCGAGCTGCACTGGTCTCAGATCAGCTTCTTGGTTCAGGCTTAGACACGGCACTGAGTGATGTTTATGGCATTATGCATGATAGCAGGTTTTTGGGGGTTGTATAATTAAAGGACAACTACAAGGAGCAAAGTACTCTCAAAGCTTTTAGTCACATGATTTCAGGAAGTGCTACCTTCTGTCTGCTCTAATCTAACACATGTGAGGTTTCCAGGACTGATGGGAATCCTGCGGAGATCTACCTGTTTCCCGTAAACTCTTCGCTGCAGAACATGCAGACACGATGGAAGCTGCTGTCATCTCGCTCCTTCTGCTGCTGCTCCAGGATCTCCTCCTGTGGGAGCACAGAAGAAGAGCTCAGACGAATTCTTCCAAAATTGCCTCTAAGTCCTCAGATATTTAAAGTTCAGAGGTTACAAGCACATAAAACGTGTAAAATTGTCACTCAAATCTGCAAAAAAGAAATTTTTTTTAAAGACTTTCAGACTTTGCTTTAAAGTAAAGTTTAAAAGACACTAAACTTCCAGCAGCACAGGATTCACTCAGGATGCTCCAAGTGTCACGTCTCCTCACCAGTCGTTTCTGCTGGAGCTTCTCTCTGAGGAGTCGGTCTTCTGGAAGGACGTCACACAGCAGGAAGTAGTCCTCCTGCTTCTCTGTCAGGTCAGCGAGGAAGAAGAGTTTCTAATGAGTCATTAATCCGAGTTGGAGAAAGTTTACTTGATTCCCTTTGAAAAATCAGGTCCTCTGTGGGTTTAAGTGAACTCACCGACTGGACCAGTGGAGTTGGTTTTGATGACGCTGCAGAAATCTGTGACCGGCTGCTCGAGAAATCTGCCCTTCCAGTACAGCAAGTACCTGGTGGAGGAAACACATTAGTAAAAAACGACATCCGACTCACTGCCAGGCTTACTGGTGCACAGAAACGCTTCGTCACGATTCATAAAAGCAGCACACTAATGGACGTAGACATGTTGGACTTGTAAGGGTTTCCCCTCCATCACCGATAATAATTAAGTAAGTCTTCGGTGAAATGATCCAGTCCTAAATACTAAAAACATCCAAACTTGTTCCAGACTGTTAAACCAAGTGAGCCAGAGTGTGCGTGGCTCGTACTTTGGGAGGTCTGCGATGAGTTTGACGTCGGCGATGACAAGCTTGTGCTCCAGCAGCAGGTGTCTGAGGAGGATGTCTTTCTGTAGCGGTGGGACGGACTCGGAGCAGAACAGGCAGACCAGCGGCTCGGAGCCGGGACATCGAAGACTGGAAGCGAAGGAGGTGTCGGCCGGCTGCTCGGGGAAACACAGCGGCTCTAGAATGCTGTCCTTACCTGAGAAAGCAGAGGAGAGGAGAGACTACCCCTTATTTATTACCACCACACACACACACACACAACTCCAGACCAGGTGAGTCATAATCAAGTAGAAGCAAGAATGTACAGCCTGGCATAAAGGAGCATTTCCCTCTTTGATCTACAAAAATTTGCGTCTGCACAAATATTTTTTATCACCCGTCGGGACAAAATAAAGATCTAAAAATGTAATTAAATAAATAAATACATTTTTTTTTTAAATGGCTCTGTCTCTTGCAAATTAATTACACAACTCATTAATCGAGCTCAGACTTTACATGCTGTTAAATCCTAAACAAACGTCACAGCTGTCAAACTGTGTGTATTGACTGAATATTCACTGACTGCTGTATAATCAGATAGAGTTAGCAGCCCAGCTATTTCCTACCCTGCTAGCTTAGCCGAGCGGTTTCCCGCCTGCTTTTCTGATTTTTTAGCCTTTTTTCTGCTGATTGTGAATTCCCAGAGACTCGGAGAGTCACCGACACACAAACCTTCGCACTTTCAGCTCAGGACGTCAGCATTAAAGCCGAAGACAAGTTTAAAGAGTTAAACTTACCGTCTTTACTCGGCTTGCTGGTAGCCATGTCTGGTGTCACGTGGTGCAAATAGCACAAATCGGACCAATCAGAGGCTGCAAAATACCAACCAAGCGCCTTCACGGACCCCCAGTAAAACAAAAAAGAAAAAAAGGTGCATTCCAGTGGATCAAGGAAATATAATAACGTGTTTTGAAAGCTGAAGGTTAATTCATGTGAAAGACGTTGACTAACGTGTAACATTGGACGTTGTTGCATATATTAAGCAAGAAATAAAAATCACATGAACACTCAGATCCTCAACATATACCGAAGAGTGAGAGTTCTCTACAGATGAAAGTTTAGTGTTCATAAATGTCCATTTATTAACATTGAATTAGCATGTTCAGCATGGAGAGGTGAAACGTCTTCAAGCAACCTAAAGACATCCTTTCTTCACAGCTCCTTAGACTACGATGACCTGGATGACTGAGAACCTTCACAGACATTGAATAAGCATATGTTCCGTCCCCTGTATTACATCTCCATCCATCAGAAAAGAGGTAAAGAAAACAAACAAACAAAAAATTTAAGGAAACTTTATTTGTGAATGTGTATCGTGTGTACAGGTGTAAGGTTACCTAAAATACAAGTCTGAAAATAACATTTGAGGTGCTGTAAAGGGTGGTACAAGAATAGAAGGCTGGTGCAAATTCTTAAATAAATGATCCAAGTTTAATATGTGTAGTCAGTTTTAAGGTGGAGTGGCTGTTGATGACACACAGCTCATCATCCAGCTTGGATTCAGGAATTCACTGGAAGCACGTTGTGGGCAAAGACCACTGGGGGGCACAAACAGCTCAGTGTTCATCCTGCAGTCTGAGTCACTCTCAGGTTTGGTGCTGTTATTCTCACGTTTAAAAAAAAAAATCGATAAAAGCAACGACAGAAATACTGCATAAATAATAAAGCTTTGTACCTTTAAGCACAGAATAAAAATATAAAAACACACTGGCAGCTGTTTTTGTATACTGCAAATACATACATGATGTGATGTCATGCCATGATGATAATCTCGTATATTAAACATTATTAGGACTCTGTAATCACAGGAAAAGTGCTCAGAATCAATCTTTGTGACTAAAGTTTTTAAGTCCAGCATGAAAAACAAAAACAGTGTTTCACAAACACTGTGAACCAGGATATAAAGAAATATTTTGAGTTTTTGAGTACTGTCATTCACTTCCTGTCACTGTAATGTTAGCGCATATACTACCAGCCACTCCTCCTCGATGCCTCATGGTGGAAACCATGTATGTAGAGACCATTCACATCGCACAAAGACAACAATGATCTCAAATTTGGACTCGTGAGGCGAGTCCACTGGTTTAACGTGGTTTATGTTTCTGAGCACAAACAAATCTCTTCTGGTCGTTCCTTTTCCTTAATCGTGGTTTCTCAGAAGCTGTTTGACCATAAAGGCCTGATTCATCCAGTCCCATTTAAACAGTTGATGTAGAAATTTGTCTGCTACTGAAACTCTGTGAGGCATTTATCTGGGCTCTAATCTGAGATGCTGCTAACTTGTGACTCGGATTCATCCTCAGCAGCAGAGGTGACTCTCGGTCTTCCTTTTCTGGGGCGGTCCTCATGTGAGCCAGTTTGATCGTAGCACTCGATGATTTTTGTGACTACACTTGGGGACAAATGCAAAGTTTAGCAATTTCCCAGACTAACTGACCTTCAGTTTTTAAAGTAATGATGAGTAATGATCTGTCTTTTCTTGTTACTTAGCTGATTGGTTCTTGCCATAATATGTTGTCAATTAGGGCTTTCAGCTGTCTACAAACCTGACTTCTGCACAACACAACTGATGGTCCCAACTCCATTAAGAAGGCAAGAAATTCCACTAATGAACCCTGATGAGGCTCACCTGTGACGTGAAACCATTTCAGGTGACTACATCATAAAGCTCAATAAAAGAGAAGGCCAAGGGTTTGCAGTGCTGTCACATTTAGAGTTATTTATCTTTTTTTTTCTTTGCTACATGATTCCATATGTGTTCATTCATAGTTTTGATGCCTTCAGTGAGAATCTGTAAATAGTCATTAAATTAATTTTTCTATTTATTGTAGTTATTTGTAATGTTTTACTCGTTGTTTGGTAGCATGCTGCAATATTGAGACCTGATCTGTTTTTCATTCATATCATGTCAAATGGTTGAATGACAGTGAAGCTGGGATCTTTTCACCTTCAGAGCTCATTTAATAATTTATGGCACAAATTTAAAAAGTTGCTGGAAACATCCCTCTGAGCTTTTGGTCCATGTTGACATGACATCATCACGTGGCTGCAAAAGATCCATGTTGTGAATTTCCTTTTTAACTGAATTACATTCAACTCAGTTCAATTTTATTTATATAGCAACAGAGCCCAGAAACGGTTGCCTCCAGGCCCTTTATGTTGTAAATTAAAAATCTCGCGATAAAAACGATAAAACAGAGAAACTCCAACAATCGGATGGCCCCCTATGAGCAAATGCTTTGATGACAGTGGGAAGGAGAAACTTCCTTGTAACAGGAAGTAACCCTCTGGCAGAACCAGGCTCAGGGAGGGGCAGCCAGGCCCCAGCAGATAAATAAGTTTTAACAAAGTGAGTGCATGCCATTATTAAGTTTAGGATCTGGGTACATCTACTAGTTTATAACTGCAAAAAGCCAAATAAATATGATTCAGTGTGACACTTGCAGTGTTAATGCAAACAAATGAAAGGAAATGATAATCAAAGCGATCTGGATTAATCTCCCTCTTACAGCAGTGGCACTAACACGGAGGACACGCAAATAAAGATGTAGTGAGGTGTGACACAGATTTAGATGTTTCTGTTGCCCCTCGTGTTTCTGTCAGGACATCATTAGAGTGACATGAAAACCTTCAGATGTTCTGGCGTTGCTTTTTCAAACCCTTTCACCGCCCTCTCTCTCTCTCTCTCTCTCTCCCTCTGGAGGTGCTGCTCTCTCGGCCTCCCCGCGGCTCCTCGTTCTGCTCGAGCAGGCCGCTCAGGTGCGTTCAGGTGCTGCATTATTCACACTGAGCCCGGGGGCTCTAATTAAACCCTGGAGAGAAGCGAGGCGATGCAGCCTCGGTCAGCCTGGATATGATGAGGATTTCTGATTTAGACCATGACTTCAACACGAGCTGCATCAATCTTCTTTTTTCCCTCCCTCCAAGCCTGCACACTGTAACTCAAACAGTGCAGGGTTTCTGGTGCTTCGGATGAAGCAAAAGCACGTTTGGAGACCTGGACGTCCACACCGAAGCTCAGAGTGCTAAAATATCCACACTGACCCTACGTGTGCCACACAGCAGCAAACCAAGTGAGCCTGACAGCTTCTGAATTGAATCACTGCATCCCAGTGTCATAATTTATTGTGACAAACGTGTGAAAATCCCAAATCTGTTCTATCTGCATACACAGAACATCACAAGCTGAATCTTGTGATGTTCTTGAAGTCTACTTTTGCAAAGAGGCGTGGGGCAGACCACTTACAGATTTACTTTGTTTGCAACATGCTGGCCATCTGACAGTGACTGTCTGTGTGAGAGGGACTGGAAGCAATGAGAGGAGGATTATTTTAGAGACTCCTAAAGGTGATCTGTGAAATCACCCTTAGATTAAAAGTGGTCACCTGAATGTTTATTGTTCAACACAAGGAAGTGCTCACAAGTGTTTTGTCTTGTTGTCAGGAGATTGCTGTCTTATATTAGCGTTACTGAACCATAATGCAGCTAGAGTGTTGCCTGAAAATATCTGTAAAAAAAAATTTTTATCAAACACAATATTTACAAGCTGCAGTTCCTACAGAGGCTCCAGACTCCCATGTTGAAATTACAGACTTTAATAGATCATCTCATCCCTCTTAGCAACTGTAGCACAGATCAAACTCACCTGTTTGAATTGTATTAAAGCTTAAAGTTGTCATTATTAGGGGCGTGGCCTCTTTAAATGACAGCTGGATGGTGACACAGGTGAGAGCTGCCTGTTCGGCTTCACCTGAACTGGACCTCTGGACCTCTGCTGCTGGAGCCTTCTGGAGCATTTTTAATGACATCATCTGATCAATAATATGACCGCTACTAGCAGAACGTCCAAGAAGTCCGAGCTTCAGTTTTACTGAGTGAAATTAGAAGATTCCCACTGACCAGAATTGGAAATTGTGAATGCAAACTTGCCATCCCATGTGGAAAACCAGACCAGACCGCCTGGATCTTTGAACTTTCTGCTAAAATAAAA
The DNA here is from genome assembly GCA_015108515.1 of Hemichromis elongatus. Classification (NCBI taxonomy): domain Eukaryota; kingdom Metazoa; phylum Chordata; class Actinopteri; order Cichliformes; family Cichlidae; genus Hemichromis; species Hemichromis elongatus. The sequence continues at coordinate 3,996 of VUQR01031441.1, read as the reverse complement.
AGTGCAGCAGAACAGGAAGTACTTTCTTCATTCCAGTGAAAACCTCACACCTAAATTACCTGTAATGCAACTCCAGTTTGTTCTGTGACAGCCAGACAGGAGTTTAAAGGAACAAAGGATTTTTAAAGGATGTAACAGTTTAAAACACTCGTGTTTAATTCGTCAGACTGTCACAACTGATGTAAGGAATCTTTAAGAAGGACGGCTTCATGTAGAAAAGAAATGGTTGCATAAATATTTCCATTTACAGACTCTGCGTCTTCATCCTTTCACTGTAAAGCGTAAACACTGTGCTGCCTCTCCCGGTACCTGTCTTACATCAGCCTGTCGCAAGCTTCAAATTAGTGTCACTCTGTTCATCTAGGCCCCACTTTGCCTGTGTTTCCCCTGGTTCCATCCCGTTCTTCCAGATTTATCTGCACCGTATCTCCGTTTGCAGCTGCTCTGGCCCGATCCTCTCCATTAAGCTTCCACATAATCAAATCTACTGACAGCTCGCCTACTAGAGAGCTGCAGAAATGCTGCTTTCCTCCAGCTTTTCAAAGAACACATTCAAACCACCCCCTCCACCTGACTGCTGCTCTCCACTCGGGTCCAACCTGGATGCTGCCGGTGATGAGTTGTTGCATAGCAACTGCCTGCTCGGCACCTACACCGTTCCTCGTGTTTGGAGCCCGAGAACCTCAGAAGATGTCATGATGTGAGCAGAGTCGCCCACACGGATCAGAGTCAACCAACAGCCACAAGGGCTCCTCTTCCTCTGTTCATTCTCTGTCCACCTCACTCACACACATGCAAACACACGCAAACACACACAAACGCGGGTCGCTGGAAAGCAGCTGTAGAAATGCTACACACCAAAGAACTGTGTGTGACATGTTTCCTGTAGTTCTAAACATCTGCAGGTGACCACCTACATGTGACAGTGATGTCATCAGAGCAACATCTGCATGACTGCGTTTGGGTCAGAACAGCTCAGGAAATCACGCCAAGCATCTCCTGCAGTGTGGCAGTCATAGGTGTGTGTAATGTACTTGTAGTTTTTTTGAGTTTGTAGTTTTTTTTTCCCCACTGTCTGTTTTTTGCTCCATCTCTTTTACTACATTTCACATCAGTTTTCTGGTCTCGGAAAACAGTTTTTTTCTCGTGGTTGCTTCCAGTTTCACTTTGAAGATTGTTTTGGTTTTACTTCCTCTTTTCCTTTGCTTTCCTTGTTTGTGTTTCTCTGCCCCGCTGTCATCATTGTCACCTGTGTGACCACCCCTCTCAGCATCTCTCACTCCTGCTTCATCTTCATCTGGGTCATTTACCGTATCACTACTTTGTATGCACACATTTCCTTTAAGAAAAAAGAAAAGTCAGAATAATTTTTAAAATTAAAAACTTGAATTCAGATATTGTGCACTCAGCACATGTTGTATTTTCTTTTTTCGTTTAACAGAAGTGTTTTTTCACCAGAAAATAGTGTCGCCTTTAGTGGAAGAACCCTCAGACCTGTGTGGGCCAAAGTCTTTGTTCCTTGATGAGTGTCAGTGATAAATACAGACAGCTACTGTTAGAGCCGTAGGGAACTCAGGCCAATATTTTATTCAAATATGTTGGGCCATATTTAAATATTTTGATATGCTCTTTAATTCATGTTGTTTGTAATTTTTGATTTGAATTATTTTATCCAGCCATCCATCTTCTTCCTCTTATCCGAGGCCGAATAACGGGGGCCGCAGCCCAAGCAGAGAAGCCCAGACCTCCCTATCCCTGGCCACCTCCTCCAGCTTGTCTGGGGGAACACCAAGGTGTTCCCAGGCCAGCCAAGAACATAATCTCTCCAGTGTGTCCTGGGTCTGCCCCAGGGCCTCCACTCGGAACTGCCCAAGGAGGCATCCTTATCAGACGCCCTTATCAAACCACCTAAACTGGCTCCTTTTGATGTGGAGGAGCAGCGGCTTTACTCTGAGCCACTCCCAGATGGCCAAACTCCTCACTATCTAGGGGAGAGGCCATCCACCCTTTGGAAGAAGCTGATTTCCGCTGCTTGTATTCACGATTTAGCCACAGCTCGTTAGCATAGGTGAGGGTAGGGATGTAGATCAACCGTTAAACTGAGAGCTTTGCTTTTACACTAAGCTCATCCTTCACCACTCTAGACCATAGTGAAGGGATTATTTTATGTTGCAATATAATATATCATGCTCTCTAAATTTATCACACTTTGTTAATCTATTGTGTTGTTGTGGGCGATCGTGGCTCAAGAGTTGGCAGCTCGTCTTGTAATGGGAAGGTTGCCGGTTCGAGCACTGGCTCCGACAGTCTCAGTCGTTGTGTCCTTGGGCCTACTGGTGGTGGTCAGAGGGCCCGGTGGCGCCAGTGTCCGGCAGCCTCGCCTCTGTCAGTGCGCCCCACGGCAGATGTGGTTACAATGTAGCTTGCCATCACCTGCCGTGTGGATGACTTAATGTAGTGTAAAGCGCTTTGCATATACATATACAGACCATTTACCATTTGTTGGTAGGTGTTGTAAATCGGGTTGTGTTGGGCCACCATGTGGTGACAACAGGTTAGGTGAATACTCAGGACATGGACCAACAGTTTATAGTCGTTTTAGGTATAACATCAGGAAAATGGGGAAAGCCTGAGTTTACTTAATGAGTTTGTAACTGGCTTTGTGTGACTGCTTATCTTGACCGCCAGTGTCAGGGTAAGTAAATCCAAATAAGAGAAAGATGCTCTGGGATTTGAAATACAGGATACTGTGGCTTGTTGATTATCGCTGAGGCCCGATGACATCATCTTACACATGAAACCAAGATGGCCACCATCATTCACCATCCCTTACTGACTCATACAGTGTCAATAAGGGATGCTAGTTGCCTTTATTTTCAGTGATTTGATTTTCTTGGGTTTGTTTCCTGCACAGGTTGTCATTCTTCACACCGGTTTGATATTCTGACCTCAGCTCAGTTCGGATTTGATCAGATAACTATGACAGATTACCTTTATAGTCTACCTGTGGGACAGTGGATGTCTTTAGTGTTTCCTCAGCCACTGTAAGATGGGGAGTAACAGAAAGTGTAGGGAAATAATTTGCATAATTTCAAGGCACACCAGAGGAAAAAAGTCTGTCCAAAAGATCCTCCGTGCAGCCTTCCATGTTGGATCTTCTTTTGATCATAGCATCTTTGAAAGTCTTTACCCAGTGTAAGACAGTTTCTCTGTTGTGCAATAAACTCCATCCTCCATCATCCTATTAAACACACATTCCAACAAACGTTCACAGCAGGAGCTCCTTTGATCGCTGGCTTGGCACCATCTACACTTGGCCGACTTCTCCGATCACCCTCTCAGGCGGAGGGCAGCTGATAAATCCAGAAAATATCAGTAAAGAGGAAGAAAGCATGTTTGTGGAAAAAGACAGCAAAAACACACCAAATGCCCCCACGACCCACACCTAATACACTAATATAGATTATGCACAGCCTGTACTCTATGTGCAGACTAAAATTATTGAACAGTTGTTGATTTGTTGCTCAGAGTTCCTGTAATTGGTCTCATAATTGCTTCCAGCTGCTGAGGCAACAAGAGTCAAAGTTTGGTGCCTCGAGTCGCCCTGTGAGGTGACTGATTAGTTTCAGCAGCTGAGCTCAGTGAGGTTTAGAGGGAACACACTCAGACTGTCAGCTGATTGCAGTCAGGCTAAATGATCCATTTAGTTTTCGTCTCTTTGTTTTCGATTTCTAATCTCTAACCTTGATTTGAGGGCCGGGGATGGTTGCATTTCTCTGTTCCTCACATTGGAGTTACCAAATTCTGACATACTGAACTCATGTCTGTCTGCTAATTACTCGCACTGTTCAAACAATATTATATATATATTATATATATATATTATATATATACAGCTGTTGCTGTCGGTTCCTAAGTCGCGGCTGAAATGCAGAGGAGACCGAGCTTTTTCTATTGTGGCCCCGATGCTCTGGAATAACCTTCCTCTTCATATTA
>VUQR01031440.1:0-13210 GCA_015108515.1 Hemichromis elongatus | reverse complement strand
CACATATATATACACACACACACATATATATACACACACACACATATATATATATACACACACATACATATATATATATATACACACACACATATATATATATATACACACACACATATATATATATACATACATACATGTGCAAGAAGTATTCTCAGCGGAGTTTAATTTATTGTTTTGTTGTTGTTCATTCAGTGAAGCTAAGCTATTTTTGTCAAACAATTACATTTCCCATGCTTCAGGAAAAAAACACAAGTGACAAAAAGCCTCTTTGTTGACAACTTCCACATCCTCGGACAACCAGCGCCATGGTAACAATCCTCAGACGGGAAGAGTTGCTGCCCAAAAAGGTCAGGATGAGTGAAGAAGTCACATGAATTATGTATTAACCCCCTAACTGACTCTGTTACTTTGGTTGACCCAAAGCTGATTCTATTTTGTCATTCACAATGCCTTCTATTTTCTTTCTAATATAATATGGAACATGAGCCATTTACAAGCAGGATGACATGAGATGTGAACTCTCTTCTAAAATGCTTTCATATGTAACTTTGGAAAATAATTTCTGATTATACCGAGTAGATGTTTAAAAAAAAGTCTTGTCACTAGTTCTGTCACTTTGTCCAAAACAAGCTCAAGTTCCTTTGAAAACATCTCCTAAATACAGCAGCTCTTTGAACCAACAATGAGATTTTAGCATTTCATAGAAATTATGGTAAATTATGGGTATTTAATCCTTTCCATGAAAGAAGTACAGAAGGAAAGGTGGAAAACAACTGAATAAAAAAAATATCTGCAGCAGATGAACAGCATTTAAAACTAAAGCAGCAGTCAAGAACCCATCCTTAAGCAAGGAAAATGGAAAGAAAAGGCTGGTATGGTATGCCAAATTACATATGTACTGGATTGATAATCAGTGACAACGGGTCCTATGAAGTGATAAATCAACGAGTGAAAATTTTGGTTAAAATCACTGTCAACATATACAGAGGAGTTCAGGAGAGAGGTACAACAGTGAGGGCGAGAGGCGGAGTAGACCCTGGACAGGTCGCCAGTCTGTCTCAGGGCTAACACATAGAGACACAGACAACCATTCGCTCTCACATTCACTCCTGTATTCACACCTATGGGCAATTTGGATTGATCAATTAACCTATCCCCACAAAGTGCATGTCTTTGGACTGTGGGAGGAAGCCGGAGTACCCAGAGAGAACCCACGCAAACATGGGGAGAACATGCAAACTCCACACAGAAAAACCCCGCCCTGATGGTGAAATTGAACTCAGGACCTTCTTGTTGTGTGCCACTGTGCTGCCCCATAGATAATATATTTCCATATATTTATGCACATCTTTCAAAATATTGCTGTACACTGTTCTCCAATACCCTAGCAAAATATAAAGAAATGAATGGTGGCTCAAGACTTTTGCACACTACTCTATGTCAACACACTGTATATATTAAAACAGCTGTAAAGAAACAATAGCCTTATTAATCCACACACTTTATTGATATGAAACCCATTATGATAGTGCTGAATTACTTTGTTTCAGCCTGTGAGTATTAGCATTAATGTTGATGGCAATCCTTATCTTTCAACTGAATTCAGTTCAATGTTATTTATATAGCGTCAAATCACAACAACACTTGCCACAAGTTGGTTTATATGGTAAGGTAAGGTAAAGACCCAACAATAATACAGATAAAACCCCAACAATCACATGACCCCATGTGAGCAAGCGCTTTGGCAACAGTGGGAAGGAAAAACTCTCTTTTAACAGGAAGAAACCTGCGGCAAAAACACGCTCAAGGAGGGGTAGTCATCTGTCGCAATCAATTAGGAGTGAAGGGACAAAGACGAGCTGTGGAAGAGAGCAAGATATGACTAAATGAATAACGAGCAGAATGGTGTATAAACATATAGTAAGTACAAAAATGGTGAGTGAAGAAGAAACATTCGATGTATGGAAAGCACCCAGCAGCCTGAGCCTATTACCTATCCAAACCTACCTATCCTAACCATCACTCAATAAAAACACCATGACAACAATAAATATTATAAAAAATACCAATTTTATGACTTCAGTTGGTCTAAACATGTTCACATTCTCTAGCTCTAGTGTGCCAGCTGTTAGGAAAGGCTGGCCAATGTTAACATGGTGCCAAGAAAGCTAAAGACGCACTTGAAAAAAAACCCAAACATTCCTTCCGAGTGAAATTTGGCTACATCAAAAGAGCACTGGATTGGAACAAACAGGCTTCAAGGCTATTTGTTGGAGGCAAAGTATATGCCACAACAAACCACAAACAGGTTGTAGGAATGCTTTGGTACAATTCAAAGAATCTGATGAGACAGAAGCTTTTTTGGGCAAATGTACCTTGACATTTTTCAAATGTGACCTAGAGCTGTACTCTGCCCATTTAGCTCAGTTAGCTCCCTTTTAAATTTCTTTTTAGATTTCTCAAACAACAAGAAAAGAATGTATAATAGAAAAATTCAGTCAACCACAGGTCAAAAGCTGCTAACAATGAGAGTCACAAAAATGCAATCACTGTATTCACCCTTTAATTAAGGGTGATTAAGCAATAAATTAAAAATTTAGCCTTACAACTCCAATAAATGAAAAGTAACTGATACTAATATGGTACATAGTGCAAAGACATTCTACTTAAAACCACTAATTTAAACAAATGAGCAGTGTTAAACAAAAAGACAGGGCAAATATGAATTTCAGCCACCGAGCTTCTCATTTATAAAGCTACACTGCTAACACTGTTAAGAATGAAATCCCCTTTAGTAAAAGTTAAAAAAAGGAGCCTTTTTTTTTTTTTTTTTACATTTCACATGCTACAAAAGCATTGTTTAAGATCTCGGCCCAGTTGTGTTAGAACACAATATTCTGTAGCTTCACTGTGGCCGTGTCTGATGAAAACAGACAGGGTACCACTAATATCTGAGGAAAGAACTGAAGAACCTGCCTGTCTGACAGGAGAGCATCTGGATATCTTTTTGGATCCTCACTTGCTTGATAATCCATTGCTGTTAGATTCCTCTTTCTAGTTTCTCCCTCACAGCACAGTGTCTTCCCACAGAAAAAAAACACACAAAAAAAAAACACACACCAAACAGCAGTTTCAACTCTGACTGTAATTCAATCAGACAGCTCTTACTGGAATGTTAATGTGACACGATGCCCCCGAAAGTGCATTACCAGTGTTATCCTACTCCTCTCTCTGCCATATCAGGCTAATACGCTTTCAAGTTTCTTTTTTAAGAAATTCAGTGGATGCACTGATGAACCAGCTGTCCAGTTTGGAACCAAAATGTTTAGAAATAGAAACAGAGCTGGAAGAGTTAGTAAAAGCCATTTGAGGCTACATACTTTGTGTTATATTTCATAATTCATCTATCAATAATTTTTAGCATGTTTGTGACTCTAAGCCTCAAGTCCACTGAATTTTGGTGGTGGGGGAAAAAAGCAGTTTGAGCAAGCAATAACCAAACACAGGCAAAGGTAACCTTGATAGGAACCATTTCAGCAGTGGATTTGTGTGCTAGTGAATACACCAACAGAAAGGGACAGTATGTTGGGGATCTACTAAAAAATTCATCACAAAGAAGAAAGTTGTCAACGAGCACTAGAGTTGTGTTTTGAAGCATTCTTAAAAGTTTGTCATCTGAGAAGTCACAGAGGAATAAACCACATGGAGAATCTAGTGGCTTTGGTCTCAAAGGATTTGTATACAATAGGAAAAGGGGCACCATCAAAACTTTGGTGAAAGCTTGGGCTTGCTTTCCCCCCAAAAGATTCAGCTCAGTCTTAACAATTCAGCAGATGTTACTGAAGTACAGACTCTCAGCTTTAACTAAATGAGTTTAACAAATATATTTAATTACATTAACTTTATCACCATTACAGCTTTTTTTTATACAAAGCCTCAAAATAATTGTAAAAACTAACATAATTCTAAATACAAGGATTTTTAAAATACTTGGATAAAAATCGTTTGCTGTCAATGACTGCCTGAATTCGAGAACCAGTTGACATCACTTGTTTCCTCCCTTGAAAATCTCGGCCAAACTTTTACTACAGCCACCTTCAGTTTCTGCTTGTTTGTGGGTCTCTCTACCTTCAGTTTTGTCCTGAGTAACTGATAACCATGCTCCGTTGCACTAAGATCAGGTGACTGACTTGGCCGTTGAAGAATCTCCCATTTCTCTGCTTTGAGAAATTCTTGGGTTGCTTTGGGTCTTTATCTATTTGCACTTGGAAGCACTGTCTCAAATAATTTTGCTACACTTGGATGAATTTGAGCAAGAAGTATAGCCTTGTATAGCCACAGCTCAGAATGCATTCTGTCCCGCCCCTAAATTAATGTTTTTTCCCCCAATATTGGCTTGTTTCTTAACCAAGGAGAGAATTCTGAGATCATCTACTTTAGCTGCCTTCTGTGCTCCTCTAGGCCTTCTGGGCTACAAAGTACATTCCTTCTTTTCAATGTAGCATAAGGAACCAGATTTCTGTTGCTATCACCAGATTGCTATCACTCTAAAAGCCTAACGATTGGCCTTCTTGACTTTCATCAAAACTTGCTTCTCTTTGGACATATTGACAGTTACAGTAAACAGCTACTATAGATTCCAACTTTAACACCTAGTTTACCATTAAATAATGAGGGGAGTTGTCTATCAAGTGAGGCCTGTAAATTGTCAAATTACTTTTTAGTCTTAAGAATGGGAGATTATGTATAAAAAAAAAAAAAAAAAAAACTACAGCAAACTATGTTAAATGACTTTCTAACCCAGTGTCAGAGGTGATAAAGGAGTGAACTTACTGGCAGTCCCAGAGAGTGCCTACATCTGGGTTCAATTTAACACACAATGGGGAGTAGGCCTGACACCCTAAAATCAGAGGTCCTTGATCTTAAAATGTGTCAAAAAGGGAGGGCAAGATGTTTTATAGGCAATTCATTCCAGCTCTTGCCTCACTAAAGGCAAATGACTTAGAGTGTGCAAGTTAAGACCTTTAAACTGCTACAGATGTGCTTTTAAAATAATTATGATCAAGCGTGTTAAATGCTGGTGCTAAGAAACCACAACTCTGTTTTATACCAATGAATTTAGACTGCCACTGTAATAAAAATGCAAACAAACCACAAAGAGAATAGTTCATTTCCTGTATTATTATACCTATTGACTCCAGTTTTATTGTATCAAACAGGACTGTATAGCTTGACTTAAAGCTGACATCACTAGAAGTGCTAGGAGTCATCTTTGATGGTTTTATTGAAGGTTTTTTTTTGTATTTTTGCAAACAAAATGGTTAATGTGCCCCACTACCCAAAAGATATCCCCAACAAAATGATTCATGAACTAAAACATTACCGACTCATATTGTGTGTAGAACAATGACTGTAGACGAGAAGGACAACTTGGTCCATCTTTCCTCCCGCAAAAAAATATTGATGTCAAAATTTTACAAAATTTACAGTTTTTGCTGGTGGTTTTAAAACTAATAAGTACTTGTTTTAAATAAGGTAATTTTACAACCAGGATGCTATAGGCAAGTCATTCTATTGCCTAAACTCAAATTGTTTTTTTCAATTTGAGAATCTTGATTTCAGAAATGCACAGTAACAGTTACCAAAAACTTAAAAAAAACCCAACAACAAGTTTTATTCAGTGTCCTTTATGTGCCGGCCAGCAGCACTTACTACCTCACATTTTCAACCAGTGTCTATACTTCAGAAAGCAGATGGCAGAATGAGGCAGAAAGGATTTTACTCAGAAGTGATGAACGGGGGTCAGTCTTACTGCTAGCAAGGGATGAGGTGAAGAAAGGTCAGACATCAGAGCAGAAAGTGAAAGGTCAGAGGAAGACACTGTAGCTTTTGAGGAGCCTAAGCAGGCACCTAACATCCATAATAGGAAGAACTGGAAAAAAAAAAATCAATACATTCACACACAACTGACAAAGATATCTTTAGGATATCTGTTGTCACCGCAGATCCTTACTGGTTTCCTAGTTAGAGCCAGTTCAGTAGGTTGAGACAGATTCTTCATGATTAGGCAGTCCATTAAAGTAACATGTGACCTATCCTTCTCTGATAAGGGGGAAAAGAATAATCGGAATGAAAGCAGAACAGATACCAAATCCCACAACATCAGAAACCTAGCTTATACAGATTTTGTCCAGAACAGATATTGGGTGTGATTAACTTGTCCCTGCTCAGGCTCTTCGAAAGCTGGCATTTCCTCCTTTTGAACTTTAACCTTAATATCTAACCCTCCTTCGCCTAAATAACAGTATTGGAAAAAGAAAAAAAAAAGATACAAATATTTTTTTGGAACATGATACTTTAAAATGTCAAAAAAAATATTTTCTTCTGGGTCTCAGGAGGAAAAGAAAACATTACAAAAAACAATTTACATGTTAGTTATCAGCAGCATTTTGAAAAAAAAAATGGACATATACAGCTGTTTTACTGAGAAAGTAAATTAAGTCAAAAAGTCACCGCAGATTGATTATCCATTTAATTGGCATCATTACATGTCGTTATCCTCCTCATCTTACTTCCGTGTTGTTCTTTAAATTCAAGAGCATAAACAGTACAGGAAATCTATGATGAATCTCACTCACTTTTCTCCCCCTCAATGCTCCCCCTTTGTGTTTGTCCATCAAGTCAATCGGGTATGTAAAGAGAAGTTTGATACAGCGACTCCACCCCAGATCAGCACTCAGCAAGAAAAGCCATGGGGAAAAAAGAAAAAAAAAATCTATTTATTGATTGTCATGTTTCAGTGACTGCTAAATTAATGTATGGACTAATAAATATTTTAAACTCCTATTTCCCATCTCATCCTATGGTCTGTCTCCGAATTATCGTTCTAGACTTTAAAGCAATTTGTAAAATAAGTAAAAATGTATTGTGAAAGACCTTCCTACTTTTCTCTTTGTGTGTAAAGTTCAACAAGTTGACAGTATCTCAGGAAAACATACTCTCTTTTCTTTTAGTTTTCATGCTGTTAAGGATTATGAAATAAGAGTTAAAAAAAAAAAAAATGTATGTATAATGTATTGCTCCCATGTTGAATACAATGCTTCAAACAACAGTAATCCTTCACTTCCAGCTGGTTTCATTTTAAGCAGGGAAGTTACACATTCTCAAACCACAAGAAGCCTGAAATTAGAATGTGAACATGAAGGCCTGTTCATTCTAATACAAGTCAATGTTTATACTCTACACAAGCTTGAGGAATCATACTCTACACAATCTTGAAATCATAAATCATTACAGTGCACAGCTGCATGTGGTCGGAGAAACACTTTGGGTGGAATCTAAACAACATGAACACTGGACACAGTGCAGCTCTGCCAAAGTTCAAACTGGTCAAATTTTAACCTGGTGTGGTTTTGCCCATGTTTTTATTATAACTTTTCCTTAAATTAAGAAAACTAGCTGGTAGCTGCTGTTGAAATTTAAGCATAATTTGACATACAGCCATTAAGTGAAAAGTGGGAAATGTTAGTGTTTGAACTGCAATAACTTTTACAATTTCTGAATTCTCTTAGACAAATGGGCCAACACAATCAACAGTCCAACACAATTGGACTAAACAGACATTTAGCTGGACTGAGCAGAAGACAAACAAGTGGGGTACACAGTCTGTGAGTGAATCTGGGTCCTGTGACACAAATTCAACACACCTAGGATATCTTTTCCTTCCCTAACCTAAATACAGGCTCAAAGTAACAGTACTGTTGCAGCCAAAGCAGCAGTGTGTGATAGGAAAAGCATATGTGTGATAGGAAATATGCATATCATGCCAGTCAGGAAGACTGTAAAAGCCTTATATACATAAACACCTATTTAAAATCAGGAGGGAAAGCCAATCGAAAATGCAGACTGTGCAAGTTAATATACCTATCAATGACTACCACAGCTCTATCAATCAGAAACTAGATGATCCAATCTTTTTGCTGCAGGTCTCAAGTGGTATGACAATTCAGGTTTCAGTTCAGTTCACGTTTATTTATATTACTCTAATTCACTCAAAGTGCTTTATACGATAAGGTAAGATTCTCCAGTATTCTGGAGCAAATGGCAACAATGTAGCAACACCTGATGAGGAAATATTTTGTGAGGATGAGAAAGAAAAACTCACATTTGACAGGAAGAAACTTCTGGCAAAACAAGTCTTAGTAGGCAGGTACCTCTAGGCCTCCCTTAGTCAGGGAAGGACTAAGGGAAAAAATGGCGTACTGTAATGCTACAGTGACAAAGATGTGTTCAGTGCATCCTGTAGCAGTCTGAGCCTTAGTAGATTAACTAATAGAACGGCCATGATTTCCTGACTATAACCAAACAAAATGTAAAACGTAAGTAAGCTACACTACTTCCTTATTTTTTTAAAAGGGCAGCAAATAAATGTATTTGCCCTGTTTTATGCCGTTGCTTGCATTTAACATGAAAGAAGCTAGGAATTAACTTATTAATGTCCTTCTTAAAATCTGCATTTCTTATTGATGCTCAGCTTAAGGTAGAAGTTCAGTCCTGTTACCCATGCATGAAGACCATGGGGATCTCTTTTCTGGAGAACTGGTCAGTAGCATATTCATTTGTGCACATATTCCCCAACATAACATGTCCTGGAGGAGGTTAGACAACTTACCATAGGAAAGGTACCCTGGTGAGCTGTGAACTAACACCAGTGAACTGGTGGTGATAATGAAGAATGCAGGATTAAATCACAAGTTACCTTCCTAAGTCCCCAGTCCAAGGTACATTTTAAATGCCTCAGTTCCATCTGCTGGTCTATATTAGCTGAAAGATTTTAAATAGCATTCTGGCAAACAGGGTCCTTGAATGATTACCTGAATGGAATCAGATCATACTCAAATTTAATTGGCAAATTAAACTTAAAAAAAATACAAATGGAAAACCATAAAGTACCAAAAATCTTGTCCTTTTCTCTATCAGAATCTGTTTACAGACATTAATCTTGGACTGAGGCACTTGGAGCATAAGTACAAACAGTTACCCCCTGCGCTCTCTCACTGTGCACATCACTGGATAGATAGATACTTACTGTTAATGATGATTTTCATATTTAGTGACAGACTGATGGAGCGTTTGCAAATTGAAGCTGAACAATAGGACCTTACCGCCATCTTGAAGGAAATGTTCGGCTTGTCATTTAGGATACAATTAAGTGAGGATTACTGTTGCCGTAATAATGCGTGTTTTTCTTCGATCACTGCACAAAATACTGGAAGAGCTCCTAGCAAAAAAATACCTCCGTCTGTGGCTCCACCATAAAGAAAACAAACCATTTCCTCATTGCTACTTGTACTTATCGCGCACTGCATACATTAATATGCACAATATCACACTCATACATTTACAGTTTTCTGCTCATGGAAGCTGTTTTTTTCCTCACACAAGCAGCAGCGCTGTGGTGTTGAACTGCTGCACTTAAAGTGTACCCTGGTGTGCAAATATCTGGGACACAAAAACACCCAAGTCTTTGTTTTGTAACCTTGTTAAAAGTGTGGAAAAAGCAAACACGGCCTATAGGCAGTAGTGTCAATGTCACGACCCTGGGAGTTTAATCATCATCCTGAGCTAAAGCACTGTGCTACAACCAAGCCTATTTATCTTTAAAAGGGTCTGAGATTTCAGTAGAAGTATTAAGACGCTTTTTTTCCCCGGTTTTCTATTTTTTCCCATAAAAAGTTAAGATTGCATCTTTATAAAAGAAAAAAGAAAGAAAAGAGAGGGAGGGAGGGGGGGTTGCTGGTATCAACGATTAAATCAGGAAATTGAGTTTTTTTCCGCGCTTTTCCCTAACACCCCTCCAGGTTTGGTTCCAGCTCTGGTTCCAACTGAAGATCTAACATTGCTTTCATGTTTGACCCACTTCTACAAGACAGAGACAATAACAAAAAAAGAGGGAGAAGGAAGAAGATTTTAAAAAGGCACCAGTGTAAGAGAGCAGGAGCGCTAGAGAAGTGGAAGAGATTAAAAAAAAGAGGCAGAATATGAGTAACCACACACACACAGACTAAGGAAAATTGTCAAAGACAATAACATCGATGGAGAGGAAGACAGTAAAAGAAAGGGGTAAACAGAAGGCAAGCTAAAGGCGCCTGTGAAGGAGGGGAGTGGGTTAAGAGGGAGGAGAGAAGCTCTGCTTCTCCTAATAAAGCGAGTGTATGTGAAAGGAGGTGCTGAAAACAGACTGAGCTGAGAGCTGTGTTACCACACAGAGAGAGAGAGCGAGAGAGAGGGAAACAGAGTGTGTGTGGAAGACAGAGGGTTAGAGAGAAAGAGTGAGAGGAAGGGGGAGACAGAGAGGAAAGAGAGGGGCAAAGAATAGAAAGAGCATTGTGTGGCTGCTGAGAAAGAACCCATGTCTGCACAAAGAGGTAGGTGTACTGCTTTGACTGGTACACACACAAATGCACGCACAAAAGTAGGAAATCCTTGCCAGCGTATCCAGCAGTAGGATGTTGCAGCAGTCTTTACAAATGATGTTAAACGTGTTCAACTGTGTGACTTGCTTTACTACATGTAGCAGCTGTGTAGCAGTGCACAAAGACAGGTGGACCACTTTTCCACAGCATGTGTTAGAGCGTGTATACAGACAGCATAACCAGATGTCTCACGTGCGTTCAACATATGTGAGTCAGTGGGATATTGATGGCCCATGTGTGGCTGATGACAAACACAGTGGCACATGTACACACAGCTACTCTCATGATTATGAAAGGTTAATTAGAGTTTATCAGACAATGTCCTTCTTTATTATTTAACTGAATACAGCTAATCATCTAATCAGTTTGACTGTTAAGCTATTATGACTATTTGTACTGATAATTACCTGATTATTCTATCACTGGAAGGAGGGTAAGGGTACAGCTTTTAACTGATTCAGAAGTAATTTATGCCCAGAGTTTAGATCAAGCTGTGTGCGAATTAGAGAACATATTCTCCTTATTGTTTAGTCATTTAGAGATCATTTTCGATGATGTGAGCACTGCAAATTTACAGAAGTAAAACTACTATTGTAGTGCTGAGTTTTTATTTTTTATTTTTGAATATGGGAAAACCTAGTCCTCTTTAAAAAAAAAATAAAAAATTACCACTTCAATAGTTTAACTTAAAAATTTTGAAAAATCCTTATATTCTCAGGAAATGGACTGTCCATGTTTATGTACTCTCAGTGCTTCTGGCAGTGCATGAACACTGAATACTACAAATGATTCACTTTTATATGCACTTAAAAATAAAAACAATCTGAAAAGTTTAATATCACTAGATTTAAGTTTAGTTTATTTCTCGTTTGGATGACTTCCCTCTTCATTACAATGTATCAGAGTTAGTGTTGGGCTGCTTAGGAATCAGGAAGTTATTAGTCATTACCAAAAATGTGTACACATTTGTGCGTGTTTGGTGATTTGTAGCTTATCTAAAAGTGTCAAGATAAAGCAACAGGACCATCATGAAAATCCCATAGTGTTAGTTAAATTAGATTTTTGGTTACTCATTGGACTGTTTGTACTGAAACAGCAAACGTTATTTTTTTTACTGCTTACGTTTATGTTGGTCCAGTTAAACTCGGGGTCAGCACTAGTCTGTCCTGCAAGGTCAGACTGGACTAATCACTAAGGACAGATCACTTCCTTATGGCGAGCAGGGATGGTTCCTCACATTTCTCATCATATGATGTTGCCAGAGGTTCCCCTTTACAGGAAGCAGCTGTTTCACACAAGTCTAAAATATATTTATAGATCTGCCAAGTAGGCGTTGTCCCCCTCTTAACATACAAAACAAATGAGGACACAACATGTAGAAGCAAAAGCTCATATAATAAGTCAAGGATGATGTGTGGCAAGGCATAGCAGTTTGTGATGCATGTGAGAAAATCCTCACCGTGTGCCTTTCCATGAGGAGAAGAGGCACTCCACTGAATTCAATTTTATTTTATTTATATAGTGCTAATTCACAACAGTTGCCTCCAGGTGCTTTATTTTGTAAAGATCATACAATAACAGAGAGAATTAAATACAGTAAATAGATTGATTAAATACAGTAGTGGTGTACAACCAAACAGGGAGTGCAAATACGAGGGCAGGAATAGCTCAGTAGGTAGAGTGGTTGCCCCATGATCGGAAGGTCGGGGGTTCGAATCCACTGAACGGCTAAACCTGAGGTACCCCTGAGCAAGGTACCGTCCCTACACACTGCTCCCCGGTGCGCCTGCTTAGTGGCTGGGCTGCCCACTGCTTCACTGAGTGAATGGGTCAAATGCAGAAAAACCAAAAGTAATTTCCCCACGGGGATCAATAAAGTATACATTATTATTAAATACACAAATTTATAGCTAACAAGATCTCACTAGCCCACATAACAGGCCTGGGCAAATTCCCACAGTGGTTTTAACCTTAATCGCCGCTGACTGTAATGACCAATACCTTTTTTCACACCTGGGTGCATGTGATGACTCACAGGATCAATAACAGGTCAACTACTCTCAGCACTATGGAGGACCACAAGAGCCAAACGCATTGAAATAAAAATTTCTGTGCTTAATTAACGAATTGTAAAATAAAATCTGTATTTGTAAATTCATTTTTGAATTCCAATTTAATAAACTGCATTTCAAAATCCATTTCCCTTTCCTGTTCGCTCAGGAATTAACATGTGGATTAGCAGTTGGATTAACAACTTCATTTTAACAATCCTGCTGCTATTCAAATTAGCCACACCGTGGGATGTAAGGAGCTCTCTGATTGGTCAGACAGCTGCCCGCTTTATTCACTGTTACGCGCACACTTTAGGCGCCACAGTGCACAATGCACACTGTTGGTGAAATAGTTATGACCTGGTATATTTGCTGGATCGACAGCTAGCTAGCGCTTCTAATGTATCCTTTATGGCCCACCATATCCATAGTTATTTTTCCAAAACTGCATGTGTGGACGTGATCGGAAAAATAACTCCATCCACACTTAAACGCTAAAAACTGAGTTTTTGAAAATCTCTACCCCGGCAGGAGTTCTTAAAAATCTCCGTTTTCAGTGACCAAAACAGTCGCGTACGTGTGGACGTAGCCGTCTGCTCCTCGCTATCATATAACAGGACACTAAAGTAAATTCTCGATCATCTCACACTTTTTGACGTTTATTCAGCTGTAATCTCAGCC
>VUQR01031439.1:0-18521 GCA_015108515.1 Hemichromis elongatus | reverse complement strand
TTGAAGAATTAACACTGATTATTTTAAATCAAACTCTTATCTTCAAACTATCTACAAGCTGTCAGCAAACACATCTTCACGTCTCACTGAAATTGTATCCACATCTTTGGGAGCCCACGGGGAGGATGAGCCAGTTGCCTTGCATCTTCCCTCACTGTAGAAATAGACGACTCCTCTCTCAAAGCAAACACTTTGATTCTTCTCTAAGCTACTTGTTACTGACCTGCAATTGTTGCAATAAACTGAAAATGAGGGCGATGCATGGTTTTGCTAGTAAAGTCAATGTATTTTAATACCAATTTCATGACATTGTATTGTACAGTGTGGACGACTAGCTTAACCTGTACACATGTTGAAAACGAGTGCCTGGCAATCCTATGATTTCACCCATGTGCTTTAATGGATTCATTCTAAGTTCATCAGAGGGCATCAACTTGCTGGACAACATAATTGCGCACAAATCAATAAATAATAGAAAGAAAACAGCATTTTATTTCTTCATAAAACTTTTTATTTTGTATTTTTAAACATTTGCTTTTTGTTTTACAATAAAAACGGTATATTATATTATTTACATTATATTATTGGATGATACAACATGTAATGAGAGATGGGAAACCATTGCTGTGGACAACATGGAGTGAAATTCCTTTTTCACAACCATCCATTCTTTTCCAAAGGCTTAAGAGAAACATAATGTCTTTGATCAGAGCATGCAACTATTCACTAAAACTTGCCTAATTAACATCCTCCACATCTGTCAGAAGTTTTAAGTTTAAGTGCATTGCATCAGTTATAGGTCTATTCATAAGAAAAAAGCACAGGCTCAGAGGCTTTAACAGCAAGAAATCCAAAGGATTTCCTCAGAAAGAACTGTACATGTCAATGAGGTTCCTAGTATTATTAAACCTGAAGACGGGTTAAAAATAATTAACAGCTGCCACCTGATTGAGGAGAGGGTGTTTACAGCCACCGTGTGCAGAAGATGCATACATGAGGTTTAGGGCATCCCCTAACAACTGGTGCTGTTGACTCTGCAGGTTTAGACACAGAGCTATATGGCTTGCAAAGGAGAAAGGCTAATGCAGGTGCAACCCCTATGATATATGACAAAGAGATGGTACAAAAGCACAATACTGAGTTTCTGCCTGTAACAGTGAGAGTACCTTAAAGGTTTGCATGTGGTAATATACAAAATCTCTTATGTTGATTTGCCTGTTACTAAATCAGAAGCTAGTGCAGATGTATGCTGCGTTTTATTAAGCAGGTTTTGTTCCAATTGTGATGTGTAAGTTTAGTTGAAGTTTAGTTTGCCTTTTAATCTTACATCATATTCAGAGATCTTTGGTTTGGTCTGAAAAATCAACGCTAATTGTCAGTTTTACAAAGTACAACTGACAATTAAACAGTTTTCACTCATGTTTAATTGTATCTTGGTACTGTGTTGATGCTTTTCATTATAATTTTGATTCTATTCATTTCTTTCACATTTGTTTATTTCATTTATTTAAATGTAATTTAGATTCTATTTTTATGACTGTGTCCAGCACTTTGGTCAGTGGTTGCACAGCATAAAGACATAAAGTTGGCTTAGCTTGGCCTTAAACTTACAAGATGGACCCAATGCTGCCACTGCATATAAAGCTGTAAGAACTAAACTTGCACCAATGATGAGGTTGTCTAATAATGTGTTTCCAATTACAGTAAATGAGTTATAGTGATGCTTTAGATGAAACCCTCATTATCCTTATAAGAGACCTTACCTCTGTGTGTCCTGTTTGGCTCTCTCTCTCAGCCGTTGGTCTTTCAGTGCTGTCTGTTACTATCAAAGGCAAGATTGTTTTCTGTCGTACTTCAAGCATTCTGAGGTAATTCTGTTACTTAAAAAGCCAGGTCTCCCAGCATTTAGCAGCCTTTTTCAAAATGACCAATTAGCAAATTATTAGAAAAAGTTGGTGAAAATGATTTAAATTCAATTTAATTATATGGGACCAAATCACAACTGTCACCTCAAGGCACTGACCGTTTTCAAAAGGAGCACTCCACTGAAACTGCTCTGTCAAAGGTCTACATGGATCTTCTAATGGCATCTGTATATCACTTTCTTTAGGTCCTGTTCCATGAACTGTTTTTCTATCATTAATACATAAGAGGAGAGAAGACCTTTGACCTTTAACAGACCTTTTATTATATCAATGCTTTAACTACAACCATAACTGAAAATGAAAACTAACATATTTACAAAACCTCCCATCCCACCAAAAATTAATGAAGCAAACCTTTCTACACTGCACTGCAGAGGATTTCGGACCCAGGATAAAGAGACCCTTCTCTAAAACAATACCAACACCAGGAAACCACCGTCACAGCAAACAAAAGAGGCCAGCAGGCCTTGGACAGCCAAGCCACAGATGCTGCAGTGTTTCCTTGGTCCTACAGAAAAGCCAGTGGCTCCCTGTTCTTGGATCTCTATGTGTCACGTATCTTTCCGTAGCCACAGCCCGATGCACCACTCTCCACTGGAGATCTCCACTGCGTTTCTCTATGGGAGGCTTTTACAGGGACCAGATGCCCCTTGGAGATGACCCCGGAGCCACCTGACCACCTCAACTCCAGAACACCAGCCAATAATTCTCTGTTTAAGATTTTTACAGCCACCTTATTTGACCAGGTGTTTGAAAGGACAGAAGCAATCCTCTTTCGTCCTCCTGCTCCTCAACTGTGGCATAATCAGCGATGGAAAGTTAGATGAAATTGGTTGATTACCTGCAGAGTGAATCCCCAATGCAGCCCTTAAGAGTACGGGAATGCCACCCATGACCTTTTCCACCAGCTTCTCATGACGGTGCAGAAATCTGATTCCAGTCTCCTGAGCCAGCTTGGCAGCCGTTTTCCACTAACCTGCTGTCTTCAGGCACACCAGCTTTGTGGTGATCCTGCGAATTCCTTTCTGTGCCCAGCTCATGTATCAAGCCATGTGCTGGTTTATCTTAGCTGCTATGATGCCTAACAGGAGCTTCCATGTGGTACTGAGGCAGCTTATTGGCTGGTAGTTGGATGCTACCGTTCTTTTTTGGGGATCCTTGGGGATTAGGACTGTCCAGCCTTCGGTTAGCCATTCTGGGTGTCACCCATTAGCAGCTATCACCCATTAGCAGCTGGTTCATTCTACTATCATATCTAAAAAATAAAAAATAAACAGGTATTAATCCTAACGATAGCAGCTTTAACAATGGCATAGTTGGGCAGTAGACTGGATGGATGTAACTGAGGTAAAGGGTAATAAAGGTGTTTTTTATGTTGCACTTTGCAATCAAGGTAGATATTGCACAGGGATCAGCAATGTTCGATGACTGTTCATGTGGCTGCTGAAAATGACAGTCTCAACACTGCATTAAATCTATTAGACTCAGTTGCCTCTTAAATGTAAGTGACCCCATCCACCACACTCTGGATGTTTTCAGAAATGTGACATAGAAACTGAACATTTAACATCATTTCCTGACCTTAAACCTAATTTTCCTCTCATCATTTTTTAATAACATTTAAATTTAAAATAAACTCCACCGATCTCACCTGGACCCAAAACACCACCGCCACAAATAAGTCCCAGCAGCAGCTGCATTTTCTCTGTGTCCTAAGGAAGAATAACTTGGACTGGAGGTTCTTCAGGTCTCCTCCTCGGTGGAAAGCATGCTCTCCTACTGCCTGGGTGTTTGGTACGCAGGGGCCACTACTAAGAACCGGAAGGCTGTGCAGAGGGTAAACATCATTGGCTGCTGTGGGCCACTGCTGGCCATTGCCAGATAACCATCACCACCATCACAGCTGACCCTTTGCTTCCCGCCCACAACCACTTTGACCCACTGACCTCTGATCAGCCCCTCAGGTCAATCAGGTCTCACAACTCCAGACTGACAAACAGCTTCTTCCCCTGGGCCATTCAGTCTATGTAACCCTCGTAACTCTACACTATACTTACACATGGACTCTATACTCAGACCAATCAGAATCAGAATACTTTACTGATCCCTAGGGGGAATTATGTAGTCCTTTGTAGCAAGTCCTTTGCTCTACATCCAAGCACTTTGTTTGCCTTTTCCATTGTGCGCCTTTCTCTTGTTTTGTATATATTCCTTTAGCTTGTATACAGTGTATATTCCTCTTAGCTGTTTACATTTATTATTTTACATGCTGCTGTCTTACTATTTAAATTTGATTCCTGCAGAGTTGGCGTGTAGCACTCAAATTCTTTTGTGCATGTACAATTCCAATAAAGGGCTATTGTATTCAATTCAATTCAATAATAAAATAAACAAGAGAGAATATTTTTTATTGCAGTAAATCATTTCTGAAATTGTTGTAACTACATTTAAGGATGTAATTCCTCCATTGTTATCTTCTTCACTGTCATTTAGAAACAGTTCAGAGCAGTTACCTAAACTCTAAACCCACAGAGGTGAAATATCTTGTTAATGCTTTTCTATCCTCGCTGTTTATGACTCAGGGTACTGTGTCTCCTCTGAAAACTTGAATCAGAAGTGTTTGGCTCTCAAGTTAAATTCACAAATGTATGCCTTGAAGCAGGTAACCTGAAAACTAGAGAGAAAATTGCATCTCACTTATTTAGAAGACCTTGATTTTGCCTGGAAAAAGAGTTTTCTCCACTATAAATGAAAAAGCCCTCTGTAAAGCGAGGACATCTTAGTATTCATCATTGATTGAAGAAAGAAACCACAGCCTTGGTTTCTTTTCAGCGCTGTAGCCAGGCTGACAAAGACTCAGAGCTGTGTTGAGCTGAGTCACCTTAACTAGTGATGACTTGATACGTTTTTTCACAAATAAAATTTCAACCATTGGAGAAATTATTCGTAACCATCTGACAAACCTGTCATTTTACCTACAGCTAATTTCAATAGTACTAATATTTAATTAGACTATTTTTCTCCAATTAAAGGTCATTATCCAACCTTTCTTTTATCTAAAAAATGCTGTTCATCTGCAGAGGAATGTTTTCCTGGGTGAGTTGCTGCCGTTAATTATGTCGTTCCACAGGGTTCAGTGCTAGGACCAATTCTATTTACATAAGACTTGCTTTCATTCTGCAGTATTATTAGAGTGCATATCATACATTTTCATTGCTATGCAGATGATACCCAGCTTTAGCTCTCCATGAAGTCAAATGACACCAATTAATTAAACTGAAATACATTCTTAGATGTAATGACCTGGATGACTGCAACTTCCCTGCTTCTCAATTTAGATAAAACAGAAGTTATTGTCTTAGCAACATGATGGCTAACCAGATAATTACTCTGGATGGCATCATTTTGGCCATCCATAATTTTGGTGCCAATGAGGTTAACAGCAGGCGCACTAGTGGGGAAAAAATGACGCATTTTTCTCATTCTCATATTTTCTGACCTTTTTTTCACTACTTTTGTATTTAGCTAAGGTCATTGTCACTAGTGGTATCATGAGGTGATACCTGGTGATACCTTACTGTCTCTCCCAGCACAGTCTCAAGAGCAGTATACAGGCTGTTAGGATTTCTCTTGTTGTCTCCTGTGGACGTCTAGGTCTTTTTGCATTGCTGAGTTCACCAATGCTTTCTTTCTTTTTCATGATGTTCCAAACTGTAGATTTGGCCGGTCCTGATATTGTAGCAACTTCTCGGATGGGTTTTTTCTGTGTTTGCAGCTTAAGGATGTCAAGATGGCGCCGGTGAGGTTGGCTGCCGATGACTCTGCATTTTTCTTATGTTCGTTATGTTATTTGTTAGTTTTTTTGCAACCTGTGATGCTTTCATTTTACTTGTCTTAAATGTAAATACCAACTTGTCTTAAATTCTCTAATATTTAATACTTTTTTCTCTCCTTTTTATTGTTATTATTATTATTATTATTACTACTACCACTGCTAATTTCTGTTATTTTGTTCTTAATACAACTGCACACTCTATATGTTCATGTAAAGCTGAGGAGCATGAGCCAAAGACTTTCATTATGGATAAATGTGGCTATACTGTTTATCTCTACATGACAAGAAAACCTGAAACTTGAAACTTGAAAGGATGGCTCGTTTCACCTGCATGGAGAGCTGCTTTGGCCACATGTTTTCTGTTCACAGTAAAACAAACAAACAAAAAAAACTTGTGTCAGTGTTCTAATATATATGGACATAACTGTGTGTGTGTGAAAGAGATATATAGATAGAGATTATTGCCATTATTTTCAGTTCCTCCCTGTTTCCTTCTGTGTGACCAGGGTGACGACTGCTCTATCAGCTGTCCTTCAGGCCTGTACGGGATCAACTGCTCCTCATCGTGCTCCTGCCAAAACGAGATCTCCTGCTCACACATTGATGGTTCCTGCATCTGCAGAGAAGGTAGAGCTTTACAAACACTTACTTAAAGACAGAATGTTGAAATTTCCTTCATTATTATGTTTACGTTTTAGAATATCTTCCTCCCACAGTCCGAAGACATGCAGTTTGTGGGGATAGGTTAATTGATCAATCCAAATTGCCCATATGTGTGAATGCGAGAGCGAATGGTTGTCTGTGTCTCCATGTGTTAGCCCTGCGACAGACTGGCGACCTATCCAGGGTGTACCCCGCCCTATGACAGCTGGGATAGGCTCCAGCACCCCCCGCGACCCTGAAAAGGATAAGCGGAAGCGAATGTATGGATGGACGTTTTAGAATATGACAAGAGGAACAACTACCACAATGGATAAGGAGCTCTGACTAATTCTATTTCTTCTTCACTGTCACTTGCTGTGTTTGCCTGAGTGTCTAACATATTTAACAGAGGATCTAGTATTTCTTTATAATCTAAAAATGTGCATGTGAATGCAGCAGTATGCATCTGGTGTTTTTCATCTTTTTACAGCTGCAAAGCTTTTTTTTGTTGGTGAAAAATCTGTCTCCGTCTCTTCTGTGCATTCCTTTCCATTGGTTTGTTCTTTTATATAATGAACCACAATTCTTACTGTCAGGGTCATGGTGAATATCAATTTTACTTATATAGCACATTTAAAACAACAGACTTGCCCAAAGTGCTGTACATTAAAAGTAGTATATTGCCCCAAGAAATATTACACAAACAATCGAGAAATATTTAACACATCATTCAACATTAAAATAAAATAAAATTATATAAAATAACTAAACAGAAATAGAAACAATGCATGAAAATAAAAAAAGACAATAAAATGCAGTCATCTGCTGCGTTCTGAACTAAGTGCAAGCAGCATAAAGGTGACTTGTTCAATACCAAAGTAAACTGAGTTATGGCAGTCCAGACAGGAAGTGATAAAAGTAAATGAGAAAAACCTTTTCCATGTCCTTCTGCAAGATGTAAGGTTTTACCCTGGAAATGACTCTGAGTTGATAAAAACAAACTTTAGTGGCAGCCTTTATTTGTTGATCCATTTTAAACTGTTACTGTAATCATTTCCCCCAAAACCAACCATTCCAGAATACCATCAGTTTATCAGGATTCTACAACCAGAAAAGACAGACATCGCCATTCAGTTCACTTCTACCTTCTATTATGACTGAAAAATTAAAAAGTCAAATTAATAATACCACACTGTGAAAATATATATTTAAAAAAATCAAATTAATCTAAATAAAGTAACTGATATTACAGTAAATGTTCAATGTTATTTTTTGTTTCTATATTTTGTCAGAAAGTGGATAATTTTCTGTTATATATTTATATTTAGCAGCCTAAATAATAGTTTCTGGGGGATTTTTTATTTTTGGGGATGGAGCTCAAGCTTGTTGCCCCTCATCAGCTAAGAAACCTAAAGGATTTGGAGGGTTTAGCCCACCTGAGTTGTGGGCAAACCTAGTAAACAGCTACAAGAAACATCTTACTGCCGTCCTACCCACCAAGGGTTTCTCCACCAAACCCGCTTCAACTCGAACACACGGAAGATATTAAGAATTTTCATGTTACTTGGCAATTTTAATCAACGCTGAGGGGAGTGTTCTTTACAAAAATCTGGTTGCTGGCAGCCGAGAGATGTCTCAGTGCGACAGACCCATAGACGAGGATATCGTCTGCATATTCCACTAATGCCATGTGAGAGCTGCAGGTGGATTGGTTTATGGGTGGAAACCAAAGGATAAACTAATTTGAGATCCAAACAAAGAACTCCATCCATACCTGAGACGTGAGTTTAAGACCTCAGTCGGTCAGGCCATGAAGCCAGAAGACATTTTCAGTGAGGAGCTGGGCTGTGATGAACAATGAACAACGTTTGAATGCACCTTAGAGAGTATGTAGAGCCGTTGGGGGGAAGGTTACCACCAGGGTCCTGTTCCTTGCTCTGAGTATTGTGGACTAAGGACTCGATTTCACATGCTTTTGAGCCAGTGATCCAAGACAGAGGTAGGATAGTTTTATCTTCTGGTTGATTTCATTGTACATATACAATTAAAATAAAGAGCTGATCTATTCTATTCATCTTCTGTTATCTGAGGAGGAAAACTGTCTGGACAGAGCTTCTGGTTTAATGTTCAGTGATCTAGGTCGTTAGGTTATAGAGAAGTTAAAGCGAAAGAAAAGGACCCACCTGGCTCATCATGCTTGCAGCCTTTTGGCAGTTTGGTTTTTATGGTCCATTCAAATAATCAGGGATACTTGGTCCCCTTGAGCCACTGTCTCCATTCTTCCAGTGCCATCTTGATGAAGAACAGCTTCCAATCTCCAACATCATAATTCAGTTCTGCAAGAAAAAGATGTCAGGAGAATGCACAGGGATGCATTTTACTTGCATCTTGCTGGGACAGGACAGTGCCCACTCCAGAATCAGACTGATCCACCTCAACGAGGTTAAGTCAGGTTGTACTAGGATGGGGGCAGCAGCAAAATGCCATTCAAAGATTGTTGAATGCATCTTGGGTTGCTGAGTTTCACTGTGACTATGGGTGAGGTGAGACTGGTTAATGGCAGAGGAACTTTGTTGAAATTACGAATGAACCTGCCATAGAAGTGTGAGAATGCTAAGAATCTCTGGAGCTGTTCTGTATTGGAATTGACCAGCCAGTCCATGGCCGCCTTGACCTTTATTGGGTCAACCTTGACTTGACCTTTTCCCACAGTGAAGCCGAGAGAAGATACTGTGTCTGCATGGAAGTCACATTTCTCTGCTTTCAGCTAAAACATCAGACATGGTTTTCATGGGGAGAGTTAGAGAAACTGAGAATGCCATCAAGATAGACAAAAACAAAATGACTGATGAAGTCGCAGAGCACATCATTTACGAGAGCTTCACAAACCGCTCTTTTAACTACTTTACATACAGTTGCGTATTGAAATCAAAATGATGATAGTGCTGCATTTATTTTAATCTAAATAAAACCAGGCTTATCTGAAATGAATGGGGAGGGATGTATAACTTGAACTTCAGTGATCACCAAGAGATGAAAATAGCTTGCTTTTTTTTAACAGGTCAAGCGTGATAACAACCTTTAAAAAGTTAGGTGACATGGCCTTGACATAATGTTTCCAAACTTTTGCTTACACATAAGTACACATACAAAAGTTTTTTATTTATTTGCAGTTTAAATTGCGGACACAATCCATCTCTGTGGCTGATCCCACAAGAACTGCTTTCTATTTGTTATATGTCACAGCGACTCAATGAATTTATCTGTTTCTAAGCTCTTAAACCAAACTGAGAAAATTTCAGGCAAACTATTTGATATTAAAAAGTTCCAGCCTTGATCTCCTTTTTGTTTGTTTGTTATTGATCGTGCGTTTGAAATCCAGAAACTCAAAATTTTCTCTAATCTCACCACTGAAACTAGGCACACATCTAAAAATGTGAAGACATCAACCGTAACAGTCTCCAGTCCCTTACCTGGTCTTTTTTTTCTGCTTGCTTAATATCTCTCAATATGAGCATGTTTAAATATTTATACACCACTGAAGCTGCTCGGGACCACAGGTAATTAAAATAGAGAGACGTGTGAAGAAGAAGAAAACAGGACCAGGGCCTGAGAGCTTTGGTTAGAACAAGAACAAATCGGTGTGTTTCTGCACCCTGTGAAACACGCCTACTGTCTCTGTCTCTTTTTTAATCGTATATGACTTAATTGTACTTTGATGCACTTTAATATGCTCAGTGTTTTTAGTGTGAAAAGCCCAGGAAATGATGAAGGATGGAAGGAAATTACAAATTAGAAACATTTCTTTTTGCCTACATTCAA
This sequence comes from Hemichromis elongatus, assembly GCA_015108515.1. Lineage (NCBI taxonomy): Eukaryota > Metazoa > Chordata > Actinopteri > Cichliformes > Cichlidae > Hemichromis > Hemichromis elongatus. The sequence goes on along the minus strand of VUQR01031439.1, from coordinate 8,297 downwards.
GTTAAGCAACGCCTTTAAAAAGATAGATACATTTTTAAAAGTCATTTAAACAATAACATAAAATATTACTGAACAGTTGAATTATCAGGATGTATGTTTAGCACAGTACAGAAGACTCTGGTGTCCTACAGCCTGGCTTATTTGTAAAGCTTTTTTCACTGTAGGAAAAACTCAAACAACAACCAGACAGACTTGCTTGGAAGAGGAAATGAAGTTTAATAGAAAAATGATTACTCAAACTGTCTGTTGTAAACACTTATCAAAGATAAGTGACTTGCTGCCATTTTTTAGCTTCGAATAAAGTACTTTTGATGGACACATTTACAGTTTAAACAGACTGTCTGTCATCTCGTGCATCTTGGACATAATTGCAGCTATAAAATAGATATTGGCTGAAGTATTTAGTCAATGTAACAAATACAGCAACGATGGATAATGTGGAGAAATTAGGAATCCACATTCTTATAAACCACAATTAAACAAAGTTAGGATAAAATCATAAAATCAATCAAAATCACAAGATCAAACATATGGAAATATAAAACCTAAAATACTTTACCTGAATTGCAGATAAATGTTCCATTGCAGACTAAAATGATCTGTCGTCTGAGCAGGTTGGCAGGGTGTAGACTGCTCCATCCCCTGCTCCAGTGGAACTTGGGGACTGAGCTGCAATCAGACATGTCAGTGTGCCAATGGAGCAGCTTGCAACCCGGTCAATGGAACCTGTGCTTGCTCCCCGGGCTGGACGGATGAATACTGTGATGTACCGTGTCCTGTGAGTGCTCATTGCATTCTATTTTTTTTCTCTTTATTCATCATCTTGGACATCTACATTGCTTCTTTAATGTTTTGTTAAAATTCAAGAAAATGCAAGTTACTCGATAAAAGAAAAAAATGCATTCATAGTGTCTTCTCTGACGTTTCTCTTGGTGCTGTTAGGATGGATCCTACGGCTTGGATTGCAGAGAGAAATGTGACTGCGTTAACGCTGATGGCTGTAATCCAGTAACAGGTTTCTGCCGCTGTCTTGCAGGTTGGACCGGTGAGTTATGGAGCTGCAGTTTGAGCCAACATTTGAAAATGCTGTGAATGCAGTAACATTAGGAAGAAGTGACCTAGGATGTTTAAATTGATGCCACAGAAATATCAGCTAAAACGTTCACATTTTGGTGACCTTGACCTTGAGGTCAAGCATTTGGCAACTGTGATATAATTTGTTTTTTTTTAATTTTTCAGGTATATCACTGTTACAGGAGAATATTTATTCATACCAACACTACTGTTTCAGTCTTGTCTGCCATTTAAAGCTTTTCCGAATTTGCATTCAGTAAATATTCATATTGATAATAACACTTCTGCTGTCAGTTTGTTGTAACTACACTGTATTACTAAAAGTGTTCACTTGTCTGCATTCACACACATAAGAACTTTAATGACATCACACTCTTAAATTATATGGCCCACCCTTTTCCGCTTTAAAAGCTTCTAGTCTTGTGGCAACGTTTTCCTCAAGAATGTATTCATGAGATTTTTTGACCATTTGACCTTTCAGCTTTCAAACCCCTCTTCTGTGGACCAGTTCCCAGCTCAGATTTAGGAGACAGACACCTTCTCTACTTTTAAGATTAGGCTTATAACTTTCCTTTTGGACAAAGCTTATGTCAGCCTGGTTCTGCTGGAGGTTTCTGCCTGTTAAAAGGGAGTTTTTCCTTCCCACTGTCACCAAAGTGCTTGCTCAAAGGGGGTTTTGGGGTTTCTCTGTATTATTGTAGTCTACATATAAAAACATTAAGCACCTTGAGGTGACTATTGTTGTGATTTAGTGAATTGAATTAAATGAAATTCTTACTGTACTTGAGCACTCAAAGTGCTTCATAAAGCATGTTTGACATTTTCACAGGCAGGGTTTGTACGCATTTTGCAGCTTACTGTATAAGACTTGTGCCATACCTTTGTTACAAGCCCTGTGTTACAAGCAGCAGTGTTTCTATGGTAGGTTAAAAAAATTATTTTCTCTGAGACCATGTGACCATAGAGGCACAATTATCCAATGGGACTGATGCATCTTCATCAAAAACACTCCAGAAGAGCTTAAAAATGCACTTTAGTTTGACCTTTGGCCTCTTCAGGGGATATCGGATCATAGGCAATATATCTAGACCCTGAATGGAGGGCTCTGAAATGAGGACAGCTGAAGCAGTTATGGAAAATACCTCAACACACTTTCAGTGGAGGAGAGCAAAATCAAACATGGATGGGGAGTAGAAGATAGAGGAGAAGGGTGCAGACAACAATATGGTATGAATTCACACTACAAATCGATATGACAAACACACAGCAGATTCAAACCTATAATTCTAAAACTGGGAGGTTCAAGCTTGGATGAGTTTAAGCTGTCTTCAATAATTCAACTTTACAAATGGTTCCCATGTATAAAGCACCTTCAAGAGAGCCTTTTTTAGATACACATTCTCCTCAGCTGTGATATTACACTTCACCGTGCCCTTGTTTACTTTATTAATTGTCATGTTCGAGATGTACCTCTCCTTGTTTCATCCACTAATTGTCAATTAGTAAACTTGTGGTTAGAGAGGATCAATATGAGAGGTGATGAATATGGAGAGGGCATTTTAATTCACTGCCAGAGGGAAAACGGATAATGAATTGACATTGCCAGAAACTTCAACATATTGATGAATAGATCAAAGTTTAGAGTAAATGAGTATGAAGAAACGAAGAAACATGACATATCTGTGTTAGTCTGGGAATGACGAGGAGGAGCAGCAGCAATCTTCAGCTTATGAAGCGCAGCATGTTTTTTGTCGCGTCTCCTTCCCCGTCATCCCCACTCAGTCACGACAGATGGCCCCGCCCCTCCCTGAGACTGGTTCTGCTGGAGGTTTCTTCCTGTTATAAGGGAGTTTTTTCTTCCCACTGTCACCAAATTGATTGTTGGGGTTTCTCTGTATTATTGTAGAGTCTTTACATAACAATATTAAACAATATTTAGCTGTTGTTATGATTTGGCGCTACATAAATCAAATAAAATTGATTTAAACTGAAACTAAATGAATTAACGATTGATAATAACTCAGCCTAAGTCAAAAAACAGTTTTTCATTATCTGTTGTCCATCTGGCCCTTAGAGCTTTGATTAGATTACTTTGACTGATTTAGTGTTCAGTTTAGAAACACTAATTATAATGGGTAAGATAACATACGACAAGATTAATTATTAGTTTGGCAGTGCTTCGAATTTAATACGAAGCACTGCCAAACTTATACAAACATAAATAGTTATGCTATAAGGATTAAAGAGCAAAAAAAAAAAAAAAATGTGTATATATATATATTGTTAAAGCACATATATATACACATTCATATGTAGTGGAATGAACGAAGGTACATAGATATAATTAGAAACATGGCATGTTTGAAGAAGACACTGGTTCACCATTGTATTAGAGTCCATGCTCAAAGGTGCTGTTAATCAGGCCCTGCAGTACCAGAAGCTCAAAGACAAGAGTCAGTAGCAGAATAAGATGTTGGGCATTGGCAGAGAAGATTCGATGGCAATTTTTTCATGGGTGCAATCCACCTATAAACTGACTTTCTAACAGTACAAGATTTATTGAAAAGAAGCATTATTACAACAAAGAAATAATCAACCAAACACACATTTCCCTACTTTTTATGTTAAGTGTAGATGTTATAATGTTACTAATTGCATCATAATGGCTGCCAGGCTGACATATTATATGTCAGAGAAAGTTACTAATGAGCTGCAGGCTGAAGTATACTGTATTTACACATACTCTATTTTTTTCATTCCGTCTCCGTCAGACCGTCCCCTGTGAGCAGTTCGGGCTCTGAACTATTGTGCAGACGGGTTTTTGTGTAGACAGACTCCTGCCCCCTTAGGACACACACACACACACATGCAAGACTGATGAAAGAAGGAGACACTTTACCAAAGAATTAGAGAGGAAAAAAGTCTAGGGTAGTATTTGTGAGAACTTATGTGTTTATTCATATAAACTGACATATATTCATACATGTGCACACACAAATGAATATTTGGACAGCAAAACAGTCAAAAGCATTTTTGGTTTTGTTCATACTTTTGAACATAATGCCAATTATCACCTTCTCATGCACACCAGTTTACTGTTGGCACCTGGCACAAGCGATTTCTCAGAAATGCTCATAGTTGCACCAAATCACGGATTTGTTTAGTTTCTTTTTGTTTAAGAGAAACTAAAACACACACAACACAAAACCTGCAGACAGCTTCATTGTAAAATAATGAACTAAGTAACAATTTATTTAAATTTCAAATGCTTAATAAGAGTGTCTAAGTGTCTAAGCATCACATTGATCAACAAGTATCACAATCAGGGCCAATGAGACGACATAAATTGAGTGAACCTAACCAGATTGGACCCACACTTTGGTAGTACAACATTATGTTAACTGCTAGATGAGTTCCTGTGAGAACTCAGTGACTTTTGCTATTTGTCATTCCCTCGTTTCTATCTATTTACTTTTTCATGATCCTGTCGTCTCGCTTTTCACCTTTAAGTGACGTTTGAACCTCCGTGTTAGGAATACCAGTTTGACTCATAGCTCAGTGCTTGACAGAATAAAACTGTTTGCTTCACTATAGTCCACATTGTGTGTGTTTGTGTATTTTGTGCAGGTGTTCATTGTGACAGTGTGTGCGAGGAGGGACGCTGGGGACCCAACTGCTCCTACAGCTGCACCTGCGAGAACGGGGGCTCCTGTTCTCCAGAGGATGGCACCTGTGTGTGCGCTCCAGGCTACCGGGGCACCAACTGCAGAAGAAGTAAAGGATTATTTTTCACACCCGCGTTTCTGCATTCGTGCACTGTACTTCCTCAATCACAGCTACTGACATTTTGCTTTATATAATGGTATTTAGTTTCCACAGAACTGGTTAGGGAACTACAAATAGGACTGTTAACTACAGTTCTATACAATTAGTAAAAAAGGGACAAGGTCATTATTTTTGTTTAAGAAAATAACTGTAACTCATACAATGTAACATCTGCTTAAACCGAGCCCAAGTCTGATGATGCTCATTGTGTTGAGTACAAGTGCTTGTATGACGGTTTCTTCTACTTCTTTCGGCATCAGAGTAATACATTTAAGCTCTCTTGATTCACAATTTATGCAATTATGATAATTAGAAAAATCCTGTAGCATGAGGGAAGAGGGTTGCCTCGCCAATTAGAGCAATTAGAGTTACGTCAATTAAAGCAAATTAAAGGCCAGAAGAAGACTTATGAGTCCTTCCTGTCCTGGAAGGAAAAACAAAGCCAAACTAATGCAGCTAACAGGCTGACCCATGGGATGAGGGGATGGATAGAATACTGTTCCTAGTACACACACACAGTATGCACATGTTTATACTGAATATGTAGAATGTACTTTGTGTAGATGAGCCATAATGTGGATTTTTCCTCTGCAGCATGTTCACCTGGCTTCTATGGCCATCGTTGCAGTCAGCCGTGTCCTCAGTGCATCCACAGCGATGGGCCATGCCACCACATCACCGGCCACTGCAAATGTCTCTCTGGCTTTTTTGGCTCCCTCTGCAACGAAGGTCAGTTTGTTTCAGTTTGTTTGATTCCAATAAAAAATTAATTCAGAAGAACAAAAGTAGCAACACTGGTACTAAGGTTGGGCCATGTGTAAAAATCTTTCAACCGACAATCGTCAACATGGACGAATTAATTGCGAAATTACACAGTGGAGGAGAAGGCACAGAGAGAAATGGAACGTGACCTCAGCGAGGAGGTCGTAGACGGAGAAGGCGATCCACCGGCTCGGTGGAAAATGCACGAAAAACGTTTCCCATTGATGTCACACACGGCACGGAGATATCTGTGTATACCAGCTACAAGCACCCCTTCAGGACATGTCTTCAGCACCGCTGGTTATCTTGTTCACCACCTGCGCACTGCTAAACCTGATAAAGTACACATGCTCGGTTTTCTGTCACAGAGTTTATAGGTTTTGTTTGGAGGGAATATTTTACCTCCTCCTCTTGTTTCAGTATTAATATAGCTACTTTTGATTATTCATTTATTTATTTCAGATGGGCCAAATCGCACAAAAACGTAACTTTAAGTCTGAGTTTCTTTTTATGTTCGCTGGAAGAGACATTTTGATTTTTAACTTATTTGTTGTTTGGCCGAGTGTGTTAGACAGATAAACACTGGAACACGGTTATAGTAGAAACAAGAAGCCAGCTTCCCTCCCCACCATTGTGGTTTTTTACTTCTTTCTTTCTGAGTTGAGTAAATGACTCGCTGCTGCACTCTGAGGACGGTGCATTCGCTCACAGCTGAAGGAGGGTGCTGTTAAAATATTATTTATTTCTGATGACTGCTTCTGTTAGCTTCAACCAACATTATTAGCAAACTTACTCGTGGGCAAATAAATAAATTGCCCTTGTATTCGTCCAATCGTTCAACATCACCTGCTTCTCTTCATAATTACAAACTAAGTAAAGTCTGGAAGCTGCAGATTTGGTGAAAACAAATGAAACTTTGGTAGCTCATCAAAGTTGTTGTTCTTGTTTTACCAGCTGTGCTAGACTTCTGATGCTGTTCTTGGGCTACCATGATCCTTGGAGTCCAACTTCCTCTATCTGTTGATACTGCTGTCACAAAGTATTTACCTCCTGGCTAATTTCTTATTTTTTTGCAGATTCATCACACTTCCATGTTTTAGATCATCAAACCAATTTTTATTATAGTCAAAGATAACATGAGAAAATACAAAATACACTTTTAAATGATAATTTATGTTAATAAAAGCTTTCCAAACCTATATGTATTCTTAGTGTTTAATGGTCACATGGGCACAGGAGCAAAACAGAGCTGGTTTACACTATAATCACTGCAGTCAGCCCTCTTGACATTATTAACACAGCCATTTTTGTAAAACGCTGACATCTCTCATTAGCTTTAGGTTAGAATGCAAGCTTTGCATTCACAAGCAAAGCCCTTGAACCTTGAATATTGGCTTTTCAGTGGAAAAGCTACCAACTGAATTCGGTCTTAGTCCCCTTTTACAATGTATTCAGCCTTTTCATTTTATCTCAATAATCTTTTAGTTACTTCCTCCTTTACATCGATGTCTTAGTTTGGTTTAGTTCCTCCGTAGGTTGAACAGGTGTTTATCCTCCTACCAGTTGGTCCAAGGTCTGCTGCTAAGTTGAGTTTTAAATAGAGGCAGTGGAGGAGTGTGCTTTGAAATATTCATCATCATTAAACATGAGGACAGCCTTAGTTATGCCCTGTCCTACATTAGCCATTCTGCTGGTCGCTGCATCTTTGAGCAGCCCATAGATAACTGGGTGAGGCTTGATAAATCAGATGTCCAGCACTGAGGCTTTATACTGCCTGAAGTGCCAGTCCAGCTCTATCCCTGTTCTCTTGCGGGATCACCTTTTGCAGCTAATGATGTTATTGACTGGCAAATGGTGAAAAACGGGTTATGTAGCATCTTAAAAGAACAGTGTATGGGAAAGTCTTAACTATTAATCGTGTACCCTTATGGTGCAGTTGTTGTTCCCCCAGAGGAACCTGTTCCCACAGTCGTTGTCCTCAATTCTACACTGAACAGACCAAAGTACCGGCCCACACCTTTTAGTCTTTAAAAAGCTATTTTCAGTAAGGCTGCAGCTATTGATTATTTTAGTAATCGAGAAATCTATCGATTATTCCATTAAGTAATCGGATATAAAACAAATTGTTTTATTAATAAACAAGAATAAAATATTAAAAAGAGAAAAAACAGAAGTGGTCATCTGTCAAAACAACTAAACCCTTTGTATATATGTATGTGCCATATTAAAATTACATTTTTTTAAAGAAAACATTTTTTGAATGCAAAAATATATCAATAATCTCAAGTACAGTCGAAGGTCAAAGTCAAATAAAATTAGATGTAGAAGCAATCTAAACTAAGGCATAAAAATGTACCTATACTCTGTGTTCTTGGAAGGCTTTCTGACCTCCTGGATGAGGTCCATTTATTGTGTCTTTATGTTTCTGAGTTTTAAATCTACAAGTGAATGAGTGAGTTTGCCTGAAAGCCTTTAAAGCAGAATGAGGTGGCTGTAATGAAAAATGCAAGCATATCAGCATTCTGAAGTTTGCCCTGTTTGCCCTTTTGATGCAAAATTTTTTGCTGCTGAAAAAAAGATACTATTAATATGAATGAATATTTACACCATTGTAATAATTAATGTCTAGTCTAACA
>VUQR01031438.1:0-10549 GCA_015108515.1 Hemichromis elongatus | reverse complement strand
TGGCAGCCGCGCTTCTGTCAGTCTGCCCCAGGGCAGCTGTGGCTACAACTGTAGAGTGAGAGTGAATGAATAGTGGAATTGTAAAGTGCTTTGGGTGCCTTGAAAAGCGCTATATAAATGTAATCCATTATTATTATTATTATTATTATTATTATTATTATTATTATTGTACCTATACCCTTACAAAAAAAGAAATCGGCCCATAAAAACTAAAAATCACCATCTGCCCACCGGGCAAATGCCCGGTATGCCAGTCCAGCACTGGGTGAAGTATCAAGTCTTTTCAAGTAAACTGGTTCAAGTCCAGTTCAAGTCCCAAGTCATTGGTGTAAAAGTCCAAGTCAAGTCAAAAGTCTTAAAACATTTTTTCAAGTCAAGTCTGAAGTCATAAAATTAATGACTCGAGTCTGACTCGAGTCCAAGTGATGTGAGAGTCCACACCTCTGGTATATATATTTACCATTACACCCATAAAGTGTATTATTAGGATGGCCAAAGTTACAAATAATGAGGTCAGTGCATGTAAAAGTAATCCCTGTGAAATAAAAGCTCAGGAAAGTTACACACTCAGTTTCAGGGAGTTTTTTCTACTCACAGAGAAGGGAACTCTCTTCTATGCCACATTTATCTCTCATCTTTTGTTAGTCAGGAGCAGTCAATCACTCTGGCACAAAGACATGCATTTTGCTACGACATCTTGGTGCAGGATGAAGCAACTAAGCATTATTTTGCTATGCTTGGAGTCTCTGAGAACATAAAAATAGAGTTACGCAACTTAGAGAATTTCTGCTTTTGCCTGAAGCGGTGCTTCACAGATCCATCCATCCATTCTCTCCTGTTTATTCTTTTCAGAATAAATAATTGATGGGGGCGCTGGAGCCTATCCCAGCTATCTTGGTATGGTACACCCTGGGCAGGTCACCAGTCTGTCGCAGGCCTGGTTTACAAATCCAATATAGTAAATTTGTTCTACATTCTGCATCTTTCACAGTAAAGGTACTGCAGCTGAACCCGATTTAATATTGGACTGTTTGTATTTTGGAATGAACAGCTGGACAAAAGCATGTCCTTTTCATAAAGAAGGCAGCTGAAAATGCTCTTTAGACACATTGTTTTATTTTACTACAGGCAACGTTTAAAGTTTTGTTATTATCAAATGTCATGTCATTAACAAATGTATATTGTTGCTTATGTGTATCTATCTTAAACAGTTTAAACAGCATTCCTCTCATGGGAAGGTCCCCCATTTAAAAAAAAAAAAAAGTGTCCATCAAGGTCTCATCTTACAGACTAGCACTGAATTCCAAGTAACAACAAAACTGCCTTTAAAAAAATGGCATCACTCTTTAACTGTTAGAATAAACAGGAGTAGAATTCTCCTAATGCATGTGCTTCCTTCTGGTGCAGAAGAAATGGTATTAATCTGCTCCCAGTTGTCCGCCATGAATACAGTGGCAAAAGACTGGAAAAAACAATAGGATATGAGTGTGGAAGTTATTTTGGATTATGTAATCATGTTACTTTGACTTGACACTTGACTTATACACTGTCTGTGTTTTCTTTTACTCTGTGGGCACCAGGTCTTCCTTTGGTCCAGACTCTCAATGCGATTACTACACAAGCTGAGACTTTTATGATAACAAACTAATAACAAGTAAGTCTCACTTTTACTTGTTGAGTTTATAATGCACTTTGGTTTTGTTTATAATAGGGCATTACAACAGTAAAACAGCTTGATAGTCAACATGCAAGCACTAACAACTTAAACCACGTAGACTCTATGGATTGTATAAGGTCCATGTGGCTTATTTCATTTTCATTCCCTTTCTAAGCATCAGGAAAACCAAAGAAAAATGTATTCCTTTTAGGTGCACTAAGGCCTTTTGACAACTTTGTTGGGGGACACTTTTCACCCATTACCACTGCTGAAGTGCCCATTAGAAAGAGTATACGTCGATGCTGCCCATTACACGCACCTCTATTCTTCTAATGAAGCATGGAGAAGGTCGAGCTTCATGACTACCCAAGACAAATCCTATGTATAAGCAGGTTGTGTTGAAAGCAAAGACTGTAAATAAAGAATGAACACAGCCATCATGTCAGCTGTTGCTTAATGAAATCCCGTTTTGAAGTCTTAAGCTGAGCATTTCCTGCGGGAAAAACTGAGGTACACAGGATGCTAATAGGCTATTGAGTTGTCCCTAAATCAATAGTGCATTATTGTCTTTCTTCTTCTTCTTTTTTTCTATTTTGATCACAATTTGAAATCTAAACATCATGTTGTATTCATCAGTAATGTAAATCAGTGAACGAGAAAGTAAATTCATTAGGAAAGAGTCAATTGAAATAATAAAGCAGGAGAAATTTTCCAGTAGTTGTTTCTTTGGCCAAATGTCTTTTTGCCAGGAGAGGAGCTGCCCCCTGCTGGCCATTAGAAAAAAATGCAGATTTAAGTCTCTTTTAAACTTCCAATTTGTTGAACAAGAAGGTACATACATTTTTTATATACAGTCTGTGGTTGAAATCACAAATACTGATTTAATCAAAGAAGCATGGGATTATAACAGTTTATAACAGCTATAAAAGCACTTGGATATGCAGTTTAATTTTATAACATTGACCAGATGTCATCTATGATTAAAAAATGATGCCAACTTCAATAGAATCTCATGTTTAACTTCTCAAATTTACAGCCTAATTTAATATCCCTATGGATAATTTCCTGGTTCATTGATGTACAGAGTGAATGGTAAAAACCCCCAGCTTTATGGTGATTTCCATTATCCAGATTCAAATTTGTAAAATGGGTGTCACAGTGGTGACCCAGTCCATCTTTTATATGTATATCGTATGTGGTTGCAACATAGTACAGTGCCTGTATGTTTACATGTTAGCAAGAACATCCTCTTGTGGCCTTAGTAATTATGACAGGAGCAAAGCAGGACATGAGTTGATGTATTTATGTAGTTCCAATGTTGGTATTAGGCAAGGTCGAGGTGAGCAGAACGGTCACCACATTACTCCACGTCAACATGGGAAATCCATGAAACCATAACATTCCTTACTTTTAACTGGTTTTTAATTTCAACCATGAAAACAGAAGTTGTGGAGGCTTAATATACAATACCTCTTTTAAACCAAACCATAAACGCTTCATAAACCGTATCAAGTCCTTGTTTGTAACCCTAACTAAACTATTCCACACCAGTGCCAAACCATAAATGTGTGTTTAAATGTTTAGCATGTGTTTTCTGCAGCTGCTGGTTCATTCCTGTTTGTATCTGTTTGGATAAACAATCCCCTGTATGCCTCTTAACATTAGAGGTGTTTAAGTAAAATTAATACTATAATATAATTTCATAGTAGAGAGAACTTTGTGCCAGGGAAAATTTTCCATTCAAGATGTTTTTTACAGTGAACTTCATGCTCCTATACGTAGCCTTTACGCAAACAAAACATTATGCCAAGATTATCTAAGCTGTTGTGAGTCTCATCATCCATCATTTGCTACTGATTAGTGCTGCTCCAGCAGCAGACACATGTGCAGCTATTTTCTGAGTTTTCCATTTGAATGGAACAACAAGCCAGCACACCGTGTGTTCTTCAAGCTTTCCAGTAGAAATAACAGAAAATGTTCACTGTCTTGTGCAACATCAGAGGATATGAAAAGAAAAACATAAAAATGTCACGAAAGCCTTGAGGCATGAGGAAGTCACGTTTCATTTATACAGCCAAGAAATTTTTCATCTGTGGTGTTAAAGTGTCCCTTTGACTGAGGGTGACATCATGTGTCACTGAGCTAAGCTGTGGGTCCTTTGCTTTGCCTGCAATTAAAACTAGAGGAAAGTTCAACTTTTAATGTAAACCATGTACCATCTGATTAAATCATCGGTATTCATATAATCACTTAGTCACTGTAGTGAGTAATCACTTTGCTCAATATGTACAAAATAGGTCAACTGGTTAAGTGGAATCTCATCTCTGTCTCTCTTCCACAGCATGTGTTTTATCCTGTTTTCCTTCTCTCACGCTGACTGGTCCCAGCGGATGGCTGCCCTTCCCTGAGCCTGGTTCTGACGGAGGTTTCTTCGAGTTAAAAGGGAGTTTTTCCTTCCCAGTGTCACCAAAGTGCTTGCTCAGAGGGGGTCATATGATTGTTGGGGTCTTCTCTGCATATATTTTTGTAGGGGCTACCTTAGGCTGCTGTAGGCTGCTTTAGCATTGCAGCTTTACCTTCTCTCATTTTTTTAAATGTAAAACCTGTCCTGATAAAGTTCCTTGTGTCTTTCTCTAGGTAACTGGCCATTTAAAATCTTCCCAATGTGAACTGCCACCTCTGAAAACAACTTTCTACTGGGATTTATTGTCCAGAGGCAGGATCCAGTCAGAAAATCATAGAAGACAGCAAACATTTTTTCTTTGTTTTGTGTGTGTGTTTTTTTGTTTTTGTTTTTTTTTTGCAGGATAGTCACATGGTGAGCACAAATAAACTGTAAAACTCAAAGAACCTGTTGTGTCAAACTCTCTAAAGGGTGCAAAATAACTGATTGAGTATTTAACACAATACATATGACAGGAAGTGAACACTGTATTACACGCACATAATACAGCCAAAAACCTTTTAAAGAGAAGTGAAAAGCTGAAAATGGATCTGCCAGGATTGTCCAGAATCACCCCAGAGACCACTTGATTAGATTATAACAGTGCGCGCGCACACACACACACACACACACACACACACACACACACACACACACACTTCATCTGCTTTCACCTTCATGTGAGCACCTCCCTGTGATTGCATCAGGAATTCCTTATAAAAACAAAGAAAATCGGACAGCTCAGTTCTGTACCTCCCTGCTGGAGAGTAAGAGGAATACTTTGTGCTGAAAAAAGGAAAATGTGCATGTACAAATCTAGACTGTGCAGCTGTTGTTTTATTATAAACTTCTTTAATGTCTGCACTGTGTTTAAACAAAAGTCATAATAATAAAGTACACTTGGAGAAGAAGCAAAATTGCAGACATTCTTAAGTAGAATATACTTTTTAAAAGTGGTGAAAGTTGAACTGGCTCAACTTCATTACATAAGTGAAAAAGTACAGGTTCTGAAATGTATTCAAAGCAAGAACGCAAACGAAAACATTTCTACCAGCTATATTTGTCCAGCGCTAACTGAATTTGACCCTATAATAATATATTATAATAATCAAACAATAATACATGGGAGTACAAACTTTATTTCTCTCTATATTCTAATTCTAATGAATGTATGCAGCTCAAAAACAGTTCTGTAGAACATGAGCTGAAAAAAAGAAAGCGAATAAAGCAAATTAGTTATCTTCAGAGATCATATTGGTATAGTTTAGTTTCCTTGTGTTTATGAGTGGTTCTGAATGCTGTATTGTTCTTCCCCTGGATTATGCATCTCAGGTGTAATTTTGATAACTTTATGTTAATTAGTTGTCATGGTCTGTGGGGATATCTGGGATTTTCCAGCCTGTGTTGTGGTGTTTCTGTGGTCCATCATGAGGGGCAGAGTGTCTCACCTGTATCTCATCCACAATCAATCATCAGGAGGGTTCTTTAGGCCAGAGATGCTTTCCACTCAACGGCAGTTTTTCCTGCTACCTCTGGTGGTAATTAAGCCTCTCGTGTTTAGCGCTATGCCAGAGTCATTTGTGTGCAATTTGTATCTTTGTGCTTCTGATCCTTGTTGCAAGTCTCCCTGATACACCCTCTCTCATCGTTTCTATTCAGCACTGTTCCCACTTGTTTCCCTCACCTGCAAACAACCTCACCTGCATAACAAAGGATCCATTACTCACCTTACTTACCTGCTTGCCCCCCTGCTGTGCTTCTCCTGGACTCATCTAGAGATTCTGAACAGCGGATCTTCCCACCACTCCCTGTGCTCACCACTAGTTTCCCTCTATCACCTTACCAGTCCAGTAATCACTCTCTCCTCTATTTCAGAATTCCATTACTGCTCACATTCATCACTAGTGACTCTGTTATTCTTTGCCAGTGGCTCTTCACAATAGTTACTTGTCCCCTTGTCTTTTCTTTGTTTTATCCTCTAGTATCTTCAGCACTGACACAGTGTTTTTGTCATGTCCAGTCTGTCCTAGTTTTCGCCTCTGTGGTCTGTCTTCAGCATCCCCATGTTTGTTTAGCTTTGTGCTATCTGTCTCACTCTCTGTGCCTCGTCTTGAGCCTCCCATCGGAGGTCCTGTTCCCTGTCTCATTTTGACAGTCAATGGCTGTGTCCCAATTCAGGGGCCGCATCCTTCAGAGGCCCCATTTAAAGGCCGATTACACCACAACTAGGCGATAAAAAGCCCTCCCAGTTCAAAGGCTACTCCAAATGTGGCCAACAAATGCGTCCTTCATTTCCCTAAATTTGAAGGATGGGTCCGGTGTATCCTTCGTGGCCCAACCTATCACATTGTTTTCAGACCCCTGTCTTGTTATAATTTTAGGGAGCAAGAAACAGACGGCTGAGATTGTAAACTCCCCTGAGACAGCTGGTGACATGAATCTGAAGGCTAGACTGTCCACACTTCCGGCCTTCTCCGTCTTCGGAGGACCCGGCCCACATAGACCACAAAGGCTGGGTCCTCCAAAGGATGCAGCCCCTGAATATAGACACAGCCCTTCTGTCACATGCCTTTTTGTTTCACAAAATAAGAACATTAGACTTCACTTATCTTTAGGCTTAAATAGCTTTTAAACTAAAAATATTGGAAACTGGAAATTTAAATAGCTTTACATTTCTGTCTTATCAAATGCCACTGAGCAGTCATTACCTTTTAAATATAACATGTCCTCCTCTTCTCCTGTGTTGTCTTTCTTGCATCTTTGTCCATCTCTGTAGCTAGCTCAGACTCTTTTCTCTCCCTGGGGAATGTAGCCCGCCCAAAAAATTAAGTTTACAAAAAAATACTTATATTAAATACAAAATGCAGTTTCTAAATGATAAGTTCAGTTATTAAGGGGGAACAAGCTATCCAAATCTACATTGAAAGCTAAGTACAATTTCTCTCCTAACCCCAACCAGTCACAGCAGATGGACGACCTTAAAAAAGGCTTGAAAATCCTCCAGTTTGCCAAATTAAAACAATTGTGCAAAGAAGAGTGGGCTAAGATTCCTCCACAGCGATGTGAAAGTTGACTGAGACCAGTGAGTCCTGTAATAAATCTTGATTGCAAATTCTTGCTGCCAAGGGTGGCACAACAAGTTATTAGCTTTTACACAGGTTCCCTTAAGGTTCCCGGAATAAATGAAATCCTTATTTAAAAACTGTATTTTACATTTTTAGTCAGGTTCACTTGATAACTTGGTTGATAAGTTGATCTGAAACTGTCAAAAAAGAGCTGCATGCCAAAGACCAGGTTTAAAGATACATTTTGTGATCTTCAAACCTGCTACTAAAAACTTCCAAACCTTAGTTTATGGTTTACTCTTAATAATTCAATTACTTCTCAACTTATTTTGAGTCACTTAAAAAGGTAATTTTTCACATTTTCTAAGTATTTGTGGTTGACTTAATTAAAAACATCTGGTTCTGGTGTTTCAGAGGACTTTGTTACCATAGAAACTGCATAAAAGTAGAGACTGAAGACAGCTCTGCAGATGCATTGGGAGTTGACATATCAACCAGGGGAATAGAAAGTGTCTGGAACATGTTTTTCAATGATTTTCATTGGTTAGAATGTCCCATTGTTACAATCATGAAAACATTCTTTGCATGAAAGCTTGATGATAAAATAAATGACCTCATTGTGCATCTAATTCCCTCTGGGCTTAAAGGGAACTGGTTCAGGTCAGAGAGAAACTATGAACTAACTGCTAACACAGAAAATATGTGCATGTATACATTTCTAAACTTACTAGGATCCTGTGATTGTATAATACTGCTCAATGCAAAGTTAAATATGTGTTTTGGGATGAGGGCTCGTGGTTGTAGTGTGCATGTTAAACAAACCAAAAATGGTTCTTTTAGATGACTTTACAAAAACTGCAAATGAAAGAGATGGGCTTTTTACTGTGCTTTGAACCAGGAAGCACTGCATTGTTCATTGTCAGTGTGGATCACATCACAAAAGCAGTTGGCTGAATTTAGTCCTAGCTAGAGGTCTGAATCACTGTGAGTTTTACAGCCTTCTTACTGACAAAGATATTACCAATGGCCTTCTCTACCACAACAAAGTAACATGTTTATGCTAAGGAGCCATGCTGGGCAATTTCTTTAGACAGTAATGGTTCTGTAATGTCAGTACACTGAGCGAAGATGGAAAAACTGAAACATATGAATTTAATTGTTTTTCTTAAAATATCTCACTGTGTTCATCATTTATTTGACTAGTTTAAGAATATAACACTTTATCTGAAAGAAAACCAAGCATTTGGAAATATTTTAAAAGTTGTGATTGTGTTTTGTTTTTCCTTATCACTGGATACAACTGCACTCCATAATTAGCAGAGGGTTCATTTGAGCTCCTTTTCCCTTAAAAAAAGAAGAAAAACTAGTTGTTATACTAGCATAAAAATAAAAAAAAATTTTTGTTTAATATTGTGTTTAATGCCCAATAGAATCAGATATACATATTTTAATTAACCCCCTAAACTGCAGTTTATCTGGTGCCACTTATTCTAGACTGTCTCTGTAGCACTGGTGAAAACAAGGCAAAACAACACTGCTTAAGGCCTTATTTAAATGGAATCAGACTCAAAACAAGGAGCAACATCAGCAGCAGTTGCTGCAGTTACACAGTTGTCAACATTTTTATGCAATGGTGTGGCCATTTCAAAAAGTTAGTTGTCCACTCACCTGCAGCCAATTGCAGCAGATGGCTATACCTCCCTGAGCCTGGTTCTACTGGAGGTTTCTTCCTGTTAAAAGGGAGTTTTCCTTCCTTTTCCTTCCAGTCACCAAGTGCTTGCTTGCTCATAGAGGGTCGTCTGATTGTCTGCGTTTTCTCGGTTTTTTATCTGTATTATTGTAGGGTACCTTATAACAAAAAGCACTTTAAAGCAACTGTTGTTGTGATTTGGAATCATTTTAATAAAAATCAATTGACTTGAGTGCATCATTCACATAGGTTCAGTCAGGGAATTCTAACGAAACCACACACCAAGTTTTCACATTCGTAAGTCACACTTCTGCTGCGGAGCCATAACTAGACACTCCACAGAGCTGCAGCGCAGGCCTGACAATTTTCCATCAGTTCCAAGCAAAGAATACTTAGACCACATCCCAAAGGAAGAAAAACAATGATATGTGAACATTTGCCATCCAACTGCAGCAGTATCACTAAACTCCCTAACAAAGTCCTCATCAGAACATAAATGACAATTATGTGTATTTTCAGTCTGATTGAAACAATTATTCTGCTGTTAATGAGGTGAAGAGCAAGATATACACTATCGGATGTTTCATGGGTTACTAGTTTCAGGGGCTGAACTAAACGCTGTATAAAGGCTGTGAAATGACCATACAGGCCAAAGGATGAATGTGGCAAAAAATGACAAAGAAGAAGATGATTTTAAAAAGCTATCCAGTTCTACTCGTTCTGTGAAGACTTGTATCAAAGTCTGGATCTCTCCTCTAGCCACGTTGCAAGCTATGTTGGGTGCCAGGGTCAAGACTGGTGAGACGGTGAGAATAAGTGAAAGCAGATGAGGGTGTGCTACTCATGCAAACACGTGTTCGCCTGACACTTCAGCATTACTCTCATGCCAGGAAAAGAGAAAATGTGTGTTCATACTTGTGTTTGTGAGTAGGCTTAGGAGGGATCTCCTCTTTTAGCAAAAACAGTATTATGTGTTGTAGGTAGTTAAGTTGTTCAGCACTGATTTTTATGCCCCTGTAGTGCAATCATTTTCTGCTTTGAAACACCCTTGCATATCCTCCTCCAAGAGTTTTACTGATAGCAAAAAGCGAACTGTTGTGTACTGGTGGTTATTTCCAAACCAGTTTAAGTCATGAAAAAAAACAACATGTTTTTGAACCTGAGGATTCCTAATTCTAGTGCAAAGAATATTTTTGCAAAACTCATTACTGAGCTGGTACATGAGGGATCAATGTCAAAGGCAAAGCCAAATATCTCATAATGTTGCCTTTCTATTCAATTCAATTCAATTCAATTCAATTTTATTTATATAGCGCCAGATCACAACAACAGTCGCCTCAAGGCTCTTTATATTGTACAATACTACATACAGAGAAAACCCAACAATCATATGACCCCCTATGAGCAAGCACTTTGGCGACAGTGGGAAGGAAAAACTCCCTTTTAACAGGAAGAAACCTCCAGCAGGACCAGGCTCAGGGAGGGGCGGGGCCATCTGCTGCGACCGGTTGGGGTGAAGAAGAAAAGAACAGGATAAAGACATGCTGTGGAAGAGAGGCAGAGATTAGTAGCAGATACAATTCAATGCAGAGAGGTCTATTAACACAGTGAGTGAGAAAGGTGACTGGAAAGGAAAACTCAATGCATCATGGGAATCCCCCGGCAGCCTACGTCTATTGCAGCATAACTAAGGG
>VUQR01031436.1:0-18963 GCA_015108515.1 Hemichromis elongatus | reverse complement strand
ACTCCCATAATAATAATAATAATAATAATAATAATAATAATAATAATAATAATAATAATAATATTGTTGTTATTAGGTTATATATGTGTATGATTAAAATAATGAATAAAAAAATAAAATACAAATAATACATTTATTATGTTAATTATGAGTATTAAACATTTTATATAGTGTAATAAATAATCTTATTAAATTAGGACCTGAAACAGAAGAAAATATCATCCAAGGTTTCTTTTACTAGTTATTTCAAGTACATTATAGAACTTGTACCTTTTCATTTTTACTAGAGTAAAAATGTACTTTCGTATTTCAACTTTTACCAGCGTATTTTTTTAAGTATCTTTTCTTCTATTTAGGTAAGGAGTGTCTATATTCTTGCCTCCTCTGCTAAATTTCACACTAAAATTATATGGTGTGCTACAAAAAAAGTATGTGCGACAACCCTTCGTAGAGAAGAGCCAACGTTATTGACAAGAAAATGCCAGTGATTATTAGTTATGGATTAAAGTAGTGCACATCCTTGCTTTGATTTTACTTGGAGAACAGTGTCCCCTGCAGTGTAGCTGAACAGCGAGGACAGCAGTGCCAAGTAATCTGCCATCCTCCCCCTGCACCGACTGTGCACTCCAAGCGATAACCTCTCTCTTTTGGAGTCGGGGTGAACGGGGGCGGGCAGGTCACATCTTTATTGTGTCACATTAAAGCTTATACACCAAAGCCACTCCAGCTATTCAAAACCTGCTGCAGATAAAAGGACACATAGAGGCCTGGAATCCACAAAAAAGTGCAATTCAGCCATGAACCCTCTCACATGCACAGGTTACAGCTACACAGGGCTAATTTATTTTGGAAAAATTTACTTGAAATATTCACATAAACACCAAACACCCAAACTGAGACAAACTGAACACATCCTCAAGTTGCTACCTGTCCTATTTGTCCTCTCTCATTTCTCCTTTCCACGTGCTATCACTCTCTCTTTTTCAAACACACACACACACAAACAAACACACACACACACACACAAAAGCACTGCGACACTCTCCCCAGCACTGACAAGATACATGATGAACGCATCCACAGTGATTTATAATAACTCACTTCAGAGCGATGCTATTGCAAAGGAGGAAATTGAACAAACAGGCCATGTTATCTGTCACCAGATGACCCAGTTCAAGTTCAAGAAGCTGCCTGTCAAGTACAATTGACTGCACAAGTGATATATTAGACCTTAATGGCAGCAGAAAAAAGAGGCTCTTAACGATTGCCTTTGCTGGGCATGTGAAGGTCCCGTGGAGGGCTGGATTGCAAAGAGGAAACAAATGATTTCCTGAAGTAGCATCTTTCTTCCCCCAAAAAAAGGAAAAAAAAAAGAAATCCATCTGATACAGTAGGTAGTACGGTAACCTGAGAGGAGGGGGTTGATAGTAAGTGGATTAAAGGACGTCTCTAAAGTAATTTGTTGGAAAATGGTTTATCATGTGATGAAAAGCTTTGTCAAGCTTTGTTTCTTTTGTAGCTTCTTTTGATGTAAAAATAAATTTAAGCTATCAAAAATACATAAAAAGAACAGAACAAATCTGCAGTTCTTGCAGTGACCACCAGAGTCAAGCCCATAGGAGCGTCTATTAAACTGCCCAACTTTAGTAGAGAAATAAACCTACAGACAGCCCAGTACACCAAACAGTTTCAGTGTCTTTAGCTAAATAACCCGTTCATAACAACTGTAGGGAGTGAGATGTTTGAAATCCTCGTTTTAAACTTTATCAAGGCTGAAAATGAGACATTTAGTCGCAATGACTGACTGGTTGATACCGGCGTAGGTTGCTGTAGTTGGCGGATGTCTACTGCACTTTATCTTTGCTAATCTGAGTAAAGACTTAAACTGCCTCTCAGTGTTTGTGGTGCTGGTGCCTTTTAAAGCATCTGTGAAAGCATTTAATTGTCGATTAGTATGTGCTTCAACTTTGGTGAATGAAATCCTAGCATTTTATTTGTATCTGTGTAATGCTTCCATACAGTCTATGGTCACAGTCTGCTCACCGAGCTAGCTAGCACCCGCTGGGAGGGGTGACATCACAGGGACCTGGAATGTAAATGCTCCTGTCTTTAAAGGCCTTTGGGTTAACTTCTGCTGTTTAAATGTGCTATAAATAGGCTATAAAAAATGACGTGACAGTAAGCAGAAAAAGGTAAAGACATTTGCGTGTTTGAGGTATATTTCTTCATTTCCAAAATATGAATAAATAAATACTTGGGGGCCTCCTAGTAGATGCACCTATGGTATGAATGTCGCCTCTAACCTGCCCGGCAGGGTGACAACAATACCCCATTCACTGTCCACTTTGAAATCGCGTCTTAAAACCTACTTTCATTCTTGTCTTTTAACTTCAGTGAGACTTAGTTTTCTCTTGTAATGAAATTAGTTATTCAATTAATTATTTTACTTTTTCTTTTATTTATATCTTATGTAATTTTATTCTATGGTTCCAATGTACAACACTTTGTGTCAGCTGTGGTTGTTTTAAAGTGCTTTATAAATAAAGGTGACGATTGATCTGATGGGGTACTGTCAATTGTATTGATACCGGTGTTTGTATTGATACTATCGATATTTGGATCGATCTGCCCCCTCAAATCCACACTTTTTAGAGGACACCAAGGACTTTTTCACAGCGTGACCCTTTTTTGCCCAGTGTTGAAATATTTCAGGCTTAGGACAGGATAAGTCTGTATTTGCATCAATTTGTATCCTCATGTAGCCTTTAAATATATTTGTGCCTCATGAAGACGCCACTTCAACTTTGTGTTAATGCACTATTTCAAGCAGTTCATGAAAAATTATATAAAAGTAATAATAATAATACCTGACAGCAACATCTTGTTTCAAAATAACAACGTAACAAGTACACATAGGACACGCTGGAGAGACTATATCTCTCGGCTGGCCTTGGTGTTCCCCCGGACAAGCTGGAGGAGGTGGCTGGGGAGAGGGAGGGCTGGACTTCTCTGCTTGGGCTGCTCCCGAGACTCGGCCCGGATAAGTGGAAAAAGATGGATGGATGTATCATATTATTTATATGGTCGCAAAGCACAAAAACAGTCACCTTAATGTGGGTTTTATATCGTAAGAAAAGACCCCACAATATTAATTTAATAATAATATCATTAAGAATCTGCACATAGTTTAGGTATAGGTAAGGGTGATCTTAGCTCAAAGAGTTGGCAGTTCATCTTGTAATCGGAAGGTTGCCGGTTCGAGCCCCAGCTCCAACAGTCTCGGTCGTTGTGTCCTTGGGCATGACATTTCACCCGTTGCCTACTGGTGGTGGTCAGAGGGCCCGGTGGCGCCAGTGTCTGGCAGCCTCGCCTCTGCCAGTGCGCCCCAGGGCAGCTGTGGCTACAATGTAGCTCACCATCACCAGTGTGTGAATGGGTGGATGACTGAAATGTAAAGCGCTTTGGGGTCCTTAGGGACTAGTAAAGCGCTATACAAATACAGGCCATTTACCCTTTACTTAAAATTGGCCTTCATATTGTTGGACTTTATATGAACTTTATACTATGAGTAGTCCTGTTGGTGAATGGATCGCTGCGTTTTGGTGTATATTTTCAATACTCTGCGAAATTCTTAAGCCACATCTAATTTCTTTATAATTTGCTAAGAATATGGGAAATAAGTGCAGGTAGGTGGGTAAACACACATGGAAAGAGAGCATTTAAGGTAAAAACACAGTTTGTCTAACTGTAATAAGTCAGTTTTTGGTATGGCCACGTGTTCTTCCGTACAGCCTGAACTCTGTTGCCATTTTTTAAATAGTCTTCGGGAATAGTTTTCATTAGCTGTTGGCTCCCTTTTGTTTTCTGTCGAGATCTGATCTCACATGGTTTCAGTAATGGGGAGACCAGTCCACTCACTGACAGTCTTCAGTAATGTATTTTTCTATCCAGCTATACTGCATTGGCATATAAGATCACTATCACGCTGATAAAGGAAGCTACTGACAATCAGAAGCTTTCCAGATGGTATTGGATGGTTAATTACAAATCTTAGAGCACATTTGTGTGTTGTACTTTATAACTTTATAATCTTCAATAGTCATGGCTGACATGCAGCCTAAACCATGACAGGACCTCCACCGTGTTTCACAGATGGACACTCACTGTTGTGTCTTTCTCAGGACTCACAGATCTCACTATTTCTCACTTAACAGTCATATGACCATATTTAAAACTGGAAAGGGTCCAAAAAATGCCTTCCTGGAAAAGAAAGCGTCTCAAAGTTCATGATGTTATTTGTCCAGTAAGAGGCATAAATTTGCTAAACAAGCTAAGAAACACACTGATCAAGGATAAGTCCTCGTACACTGGGAATATAAAAGGACGGCTGATAAGATGACAGCATCAAAACAAAACACAATATATCGGTGTTATCAAGAAGCCTATGAACCATATGCTGCAGCATATGGTTCATAGGGATCAGGATCTGATTTGCTGTCAGGCAGTTTAACTCAGTGTGGAAAGTTTGAAAAATATTGCAGCACACAGCTGCTTTCGGAAAACACATTAACCTTTTCGAAGATTAGGAGGGAGATGAAGCGCTGTGAGGGCAAAGCAGATGCAGTAGAAGTGCATTCAGATTTGCTATGTGGCATCTGCAGGCCACCTCTGATATGACTCCAGCAGAATCTGTGGAGTTTTTCTTCTTCTCCCCTCCAACACATCACAGCGGACCTAATCATGCACAAGCCTGCCCACAGTGGGACAGACCTACACTAGCCTGCTGGGGGAAGTGAAATTGCAATCAATTGACTTGGCATGCGATCCCAAGAGTTCAGCTTACAGTTTCATTAGATGAGCAGCAATAAGAAGAAGAAAAAAAGCTTCAGAGTGACACAGACGATGAATTTCACACCACTAATGTATCTCCTGTTTAGCTGACAAAACATACTTTGGCCACTCTGGTATCACTCACTTATTTTCCCTGTATTGTAATGCTGCCTGCTATATGCCTTTTGCAGCAAATAGTCGAAGTTTTTACTATCATTATAAATAAAATCTGAATGATTTTTAATGTAAATATTTTGATTGTAAAAGCTTTAAAAGAACAAACAAAAAAAAACATGACAAATTTGAGCTGTAAACTCTGCACTTTCATTGTGAAGCTCAGAGAAATTATAGCTTTAAACTGAGCAGAAAATATCTCGAAATTACACCTTGACACATGCATTTAATCAAGGTCATCATAAAAAAACAACAAGGGAATAGCTAATGCTTAAGCAAAAAAGCACAGTTTATTATTTTAACAGTGAGAAATTTATACCTTGTCAAATTTTATATGCAGCTGACAGATGCTATTTAAAACCCAAGT
Organism: Hemichromis elongatus; assembly: GCA_015108515.1. Lineage (NCBI taxonomy): Eukaryota > Metazoa > Chordata > Actinopteri > Cichliformes > Cichlidae > Hemichromis > Hemichromis elongatus. The sequence continues at coordinate 13,592 of VUQR01031436.1, read as the reverse complement.
GGGAACCCATGGAGCTGAAAACTCAAGTTGAAGGCCAAAAGAAAAGAAAAAGAAAAAAGGAACGGCTCCCCTGGAGTGACCAGATGAAGCGTACACAAAAAATAAGTTAATATATGTACATACAAGTTTAGATTTATATAGAACCAATTCCTTGAGCTGCCTCAAGACCCTTTAAGTAACTGCAAGCTAAATACTCTACAGTACTGAAGAGAAAACCCCAGCAATCAGCTGATCTTCCATCAGAAAACACTCGGTGATAGTGGGGAGGAAAAACTCCCTTGTAAAAGGCGGAAACTTCCAGCAGAACCAGGCTCGGGGAGGGGCCACAGCCAGTTATGGAGGGTGAAGAAGAAAAATACATAAGATTAAGGGAGAGTGAAGACAACTCTTTTGGAGACTTTAGGAACCGCAAGCTAGCATGCTCACTGAGAGCGACGTGCTTGGACAATATGACCCTACAACATCTCTACGTCGTGATGGGGCCTGATCATCCAACACTTTGTAATTCAATGAGCCAATGGACAGTTTCTTTTTCTAGTCCCTGTTAGTACTCTCAGAGACCTATTACAACAGCCCAATAACAGGCATTTATCAAGGCTTGCTAGGTTTAGCTAAAAGCTCAGCACTCCACCCGATAGATTTAAGGGTTAGGGTTTTATCTGCAGCTTACAACTTATCACCTGTTATTTGCATATAAATGTTGGGTGATTTAGAAATGCAAATGTATTACCATCCCTTCCTATAAATAGTAAGTGTACCAGTATAAGCAATAAACACTTTTAAAGCTGTGGGCAAATCAAGCTTTTTTTTTTTTATTTTATTTTGGGAGATGTGTGAACATCAGAGGCAGTTAGGCCACATTTCTAACACGGACGGGATAAAAATAAAGCAAAATGAAGCCCCCCACATAACACTTTCAAAAATGGGATCAATAATAAGCTCGAAAAATGAGATGAGCTCTCATCTCGTCTGTTGAACGTGATTCTGTAAGCTGTTAAAAACGAAAAACCACGAGACTGATGCTGGTGTCTGTCAGGGATGTCAGGAACACATGCTAGATGCAAATGACATCCACTTACATTGTTTTACAGTAACACTGCCATTATTGCAGTCATTAGTCTGAATTATTGAGACGTAACGAAGCATTTCTGCATCCATGGCTGGGTCTGGGCTTTAATTTATATGTAAATGCATTTGCACCCTGTGTATTATTTGTTACCGCATCATTTGTTGAAATGAGATGTGGGATGTTTGGTTTGAAGGGATGTTGATTACAACTCAGATAGTTGAACTCCAGAGAATAAGTCCAATTTCTTTAAGATTTTTCGGTGGAATAAAAAGATGATTTTGTTGCCTTGACTTGAAATAAAACGAGTTCGTGTTTATTGTCACAGCGTTAACCTGTTGGGGGCAGGCAGAGAAACAGAAAAATGCCTGGACTGTGAGTGTAGGAGAGGGCTTTATTCAGCGACGACAAATGTAAAAAGCTTCCCTAGACATAGAACTCATTACCTAAATGAACACTCATTTGTAGAAAATGGTAACCAATTATCTTCCAGTGGTAAGGGGGAGAAATAAAAATTTATTTACAGTTTTATACTCAATCATACGCCTAATTAAGCAATTTCTGTACGCCATTATTCCTGCTTGGAACGCTAAAGAGCCCAATGAGACTGATTATGTTATCTGAAATATAACTTGTGGCAGGCCTGTCGCTGTGTGCTATTAAGGATTTCTCACAGACAGTGACACTGCAGAACTCAACAAGCAAACAAACAAACAAACGAAACAAAAAAGGCTGTCAAAACTGAAGCAGCTCAATAAAAGATAAAAAAGCAGCTGATATGCAGCTATATTGTCATCCACACTTATTTTGTTATGAATTTAAAAAACCCCACCCACACTAAAGCTGGAATCATTTTTTGCTTTCTCTAAAACATCGTGGCTGATTGAGCTCAGATTTAGAGGAGGGCTGATGCTGTGCTTGCTGACTGTTTTTGTCAAAGTGTTAATTACTGTCATGTTTCACTGTGTGGTCGGCAGGAAATAGAACCCAGTTGCAGGACTCACACGCAGGGAGGGATGAACTTAAAACGGCAGCTTTATTGCTGGAAAAACACATAAGTACAGAACTAAACACTTGAAGCTATAACCAAGAAACTCAACTAAAAAAAACACAGAGATACGAGGGATCTACACTGGGAGCGCAGAGAAAGCACACAGCTTGAAGGGGACGACACGACGGCAAACAAAGGCAAACACAGGGCTATATACACAGGGGAGTAATCAGGGGATGGGAAACAGGAGGGAGACACGGCTGGGAGAGACAGGGCTAACGAGACAGGGGCGGGTAAAACTGGATACACTGACATAGGACTGGTACTATCAAGGTAAAACAGGAAATAAGAAACAGGTGCAACCTATACACTGAACTAAACCTACAGTAAACATAAGAACACAAAACCTGGGAAGAAAACTCTAATCCAGAATAAACTGAAACATAGAATTATAATCAGGATCAACAAAACACAACAGAAGAATAAGAATACAATCCATAATGCCAAATCAAACAAAAACACGAAAACACAAAATGCTGGGTCAACATGACCCAGGACTGTGACAATTATATTCATAACATTACAGCGGGGTGGCACAGTGGTGTAGTGGTTAGCATTGTTGCCTCACAGCAAGAAGGTCCATGCGTGGAGCTGGCGAGTCTCCCTGTGCTCTCGCTGGATATTCAGACTTCCTCCCACAATCCAAAGATGTGTCCTTCATCCTGTCTCCCTCCTCTCACCCTAACTGTTCACAGCAGATGGCTGCTCCTCGCTGCTCCTGGTTCCATTGGAAGTTATTTCCTGTTAAACAGGAGTTTTTCCTTCCCGCTGTTGCCAAGTGCTCGGTCCTAGTGGGTTGTCTTGCATAGGTGGGAATGTGAATGTGAATGATTGTTTTTCTCTTTATTAGAGCTACAGCTCCCCTTGATCCTGAATTTGATAGTCAGAAAAAAAAACAGTATATATGAAATTACTGATATTCTACCTCCATGATTAAAGGATCCCTGTATAGTATATGTAATAAATAAAGCAGTGGTGATCACTGGGCTGCATTATGCTGCTAACTTTGCATGTGTCACAGTTCAATATAATCACATACTTTCATATACTGGATCTTTGCTCAGCCCCTCACTTCATCCTTTGTCTTAAACGAGTCTTCTTACTGATGTCCCCTTGCAAGCAGATAGTCCGAGGTTCAGGTGAGTGGGGCTGCTCCACTCACAATCACAGACTGAATGCATAAGGACTCCTCTCACTGACAACATGCAACAGCAGGAATAGAAAAGAACTATGAGTAAAAACGAGTTTCTCTCATCAGCCTTGTTTCATGGCCAGATATGCTATAAGGAAACTGTTACTGTACCTGAACTATAATAAAATATATAACAATAGCATCAGTAAACGGGAAACAAATGAATTCAGTAAATCTCTCCCTTCGAGCCACCTCTTTGAATTTTGTAGAAGATGTCAAGGACGACAAACCTGATTTTAAAAAGGAGACGGAGGAGTGCAGTTCTGTGGTCTCTGCAGGTTCCAGCTGTCCATGACTCAGGGTCTTATGTGAATAGTCAAAAGCAGACTAAATGCCTGCTCTTTATTGGACTTGTGGCTGGACATAGTTTGAAGCCCCTGAAATCGACTAAATATCAATCAATACAAACTAAGCATCCCTCAAAGTTACCCTTCGTTGTGCAAACAGAAGACATCTTTTACATACCGGTCACATTCACAGTGACAGTCGGTAAATGTCTCAAAACCGCACATCAGCATCATTCCTTTTTGTAGTCCAAAGCGACGTTAATGCTTTAATATACGAGCGTGTGAGAAGCCTCTGTGGCCACTAGCTGTGCACTAGGCTGTGCCTCAGCTAATTCAAGTCACGGAGCTGGTTTTCTCAGATGTGTTTTCTACTAATAATATAGCCTGCTGCGTGGTTAATTGTACTAACTGACTGCTGTATGAATTGCTGAGTGAAAGATGGAGTAATCCAACTTGTACAGAAGTCTGAATTGCATGGGTGGAGTGCGTGTTGTTAGTGTGACTGATGGTTAAAAGCCACAGCACAACTGCAGATATGTTCATGTGCTGCAGCTACACAGCTGATGCGGTACGTGGCCTGCGAGCATCATTAGAAATGTATTTTTGGGTGTCGGTGTAACTCTCTGGGCTAAGCAGGCAACTCATATACTGCGAGGCTATTGCAGAGACCTGATTTCAAATCTGCCCCCAGACTATTTGCTGCATGTCTTCCCTCTGCACTCTCACACAGCTTCTCCTTCTTCTCTCCTCTGTCCTGTCTCAGTAAAGGCTACAAAGCCTCCACAAAAAGAAATGTATTTTTCTCAGGTGGGTGTTTGTCTGGTAGGTTGAGGCACAGGGTGTGTGTTCATGTTTGTAAGGCTGAATAAATAAAAAGAAGCAGATCTCAGAAGCAAAACTGACATAGCATGTTGTTCTTAGTTTAGTTGTCCTCCGGTGTGACCACGTGCTCTAACTTTGGAGTTAGGAGGCCTTTGACCAGCCTGATAGATGAGTATATACAGTAAAAAGTAAAGTTAGTGGTTCCTTTTTACACAAAAATGACATTATGATGTGACATAATGGAAATGTTTAGCTTTTTGTAATTCCCATTGGTCCTCTGGATGTCTGCTGAAGGGTAGCCACAAAGAATAATCAAAGTGTTCTGCAGGAATCTTTGGGTGCGGCTATTGATACAGACTGTCAGTGATTTACCATGAAGAAGAGGCCTCTAACAACACACTGCTACTGCTTAGCTGCTCCAAAGTAGCCCCCTGGCAGCGAACCAAACCTGGCATTCCACTTTAATCTCTACTGACTCTGATGCTGCACCAACAGCCCACTTTGATTTCAGACAGAGCAAACACTCCAGAGAGCAGGTCAGGCAGACACTGCAGATGTGTGTGTGTGTGTGTGTGTGTGTGTTTGCACAAGTGCATTTATGCTTGTGTTTTTGACTCTGCCTAATAAGCGTTTTAAAGCCTTTTCAGACGTATCGTCTGCCCGATGTGGTGTAATCATAACAGATTATAGTAAGGGTCTGACCCAGCACAGCGGTAGTGACCAATGGGGAGAAAAAGAATTGTTTATTGGGGGAATACCAATGAAAAATAATCCCTCAAAGTATGACTAGAAAATAACTTCATTAATTAATTAACAGAAATGAAACTGAAACTCAAATTCAGGAATGGTTTGCTGAATTAATTCTTGCGTAACGACCTGGCCTCTAAACCTTTAATGACCCTGAAATGAATAATTAATTGAAAAAATGAGTAATTTATTGAATGGTTTTAAAGGAATCACCTACCAGTTCTATGCAGATGATTCACAGCTCTACATCTCTGTTAAACCTAATAACCTCTCCTGCCTCGGTGAATGCTTCTCGGCTACTACTAATCGAATGTATCAAACTTCCCTGCATCTCAAGTCTAGTAAAACTAAGCTTCTAGTGTTTTGCTCTGACAGCTTCTCTAAGGACTGCTTGTCTCTTGTCCTGTCTCCCTCCCCTCATCCCCTAACAGGTTGCCCTAGATTACTACCTCTGGCTCAAAATAGCAAATCGCAATGCGACGTGATCTTTGCATGGCGGGCGATTGGTGCACACGCATTTTAGGTTCTTTAAGTGAGCAAGAGTGACGTTATCTGTGTTTTTACACATTTGCACGCACCAAAAGGTTTTTGAAAAATACTCTATTCAGTAAGCTGGACTTAATAAATTGTGCTTAATCAGTATTTATTCAGGTTTAGCTATATGCAGTTGTACAATAGCACGTGTTTGTGAGTCCGCAATAGTTCCACACAAATCGCCACACACATTTGTACCATGTAACACTTTTTGCGACACATTTCTCTCCATAGTAAAGTATCTTGAGGCAACCGTTTTTGTGATTTGGTGCTATTTAAAAAAACATTGAGTTGAAACTTGAATTGAAGGAGGTCAGTCAGTAAGTCAGCCCCTCGCCAGTAACCTTGGTGTCGTTTTTGACCAGTGACGGCCTTCTGCCTTTATATCAGAGCTTCTGAAACCTCATAACTGTGGCCGGCTTTCCCAATCTTCTCACCGGGGTCTCCTAACTGTTTTACTCTCTGATTTTAAAACCAGGGGCCACTGTGCTTTGGAACAGCTTTCCTCCACCAATGGGGCGACCTGAATCAAATTATTTTAAAAACACATTTTTGTGTCTGTTTATGTAGGTTCAATATTTTTTTATATGGGGCTTTTATTCAAAATGGGAAGTACTCTGTTTTTAAAAAGAGTTATACAAATAAAGTTATTATAATTATGATTATTATCAGAGCATTTAGTTCTAGCTAACACTTTAACACACACATTGACTGCTGCATACTTTCTGAGCAGCTGAACTGGACGTAAGTGCAACGCTTCTGCCTCCCATCGCATTGTTGCCCTGCTTTTTTCCCTCCGTTTGGAAGGCTCAATATTCAGCTCTCAAACATAACCTTTCAGATGTCGATAAATGTTGAGGTTGTGTAACATAGTGAGACCGGGACAGAGAAGAGGGGAAAGTGAGAGAGCATCTGACCCGTACTTGCCCCAAAAGTTGAGAATGGTCTTGTGCTCTGTCAGCATCTGCACTGTTACCTAACCTCAGAAAACCCTGAAGAATCTCATGCTTCACATGCAACGACCAGCCGCAGCCTGCGAACCAGCTCGTGACCCCGTTACGCAGCCTGCATGATGAGCTGAACTTAAAAAGGTCTGAGAGGCTTTTCTAATCAATTCCTTATTGTTTCCTCCCTGACGCAAAATCGATGCGTGGCTCATGATGAAAGCTGCGCTACTGTAATATCAGGGCATGACACTGAGAAGATTTGATTATCGGCCACTAAGTGAAGGACCTTCAGAGGGGCTCTTGAACGATGGAGGTGTTTTTCAATTAAAGCAATTACCGGTCTAAAAGTGTCAGAGAACGTCAAAAGGTGTGGAGCGTGGTCTATAGAATTTAGTAAAGGACGAAACATCGATTCCATTTTTTTATCTCTGTAAACAGGAGCTGTGATGAACCTTGAACACGAGGCAACAGGATAAATGTTTCATCTTTTTTAAGCATAGACAAAAATATTGCTATACTTAGGATGTAATCAAGACTATGCCAGAAAAATGGTGAGTATAATAAAATGGAATTAACTAATTCCATAAAGTACACATTTCAGTGGTTATATATTACTCCACATTATATAAGATAATAAGTAAGAATGAACAAAGCTCCAAAATACTGCAAAAGGCAGAAGCACATGGTAAGGAACATGATAGTAGTCAGCATCAGCAGACTGGTCACATTTCCTGTACTGTATTTCCTGCCACCTCCATTCTACCATCTTAAAACAACCCTGGTTGTCAAAATTCCACACACCTGAACCTCGTTAGTCTCTACCATTAAGAAATAGGTGAGACCAAACAATACAATCTAAACAAAGACCCGTGAATACGATCATTCATCCAACTGACAAACTCATTCACACAGCTAAGTGGTTTGAAAAGTGAAACTGCATATAGTACATCTCAAAAGGTTAATAAATAAACAATACTATAGAAAAGGAAAATCCTTCATTTGGTTTTACCCAGCGATGCAGTCAATGGCATCATGACCCTATAAAAACAGGAAGTGCTGGGCCGGCCCCTCCCACACACCTGTTTTGGATATAGGACCTGAACAAAGGGACAACCAAAGGTAAGCATCACCAAAGCAGCATAAGGAAACATGATTTACCAGAAATTCACCTGTCAACAGAAAAACATTCAAATCACCTGATGGTGACATAATGTTTCCACAAACAAACCCGAGATGGTGTGTAGAGCAAAAAGAAAGATAAAGCCAACATGGAAGCTCCTCTCCAGGCTCCTGTGTTGAAGATACCCAAATTTATAACAACCAAAAGCATGTTAGGAGCCTGGTGCAAGAAAAAGACAGACATTTAAAAACCCCAAGCTGTTTTCTGTACCAGACTAGAAACATTTCCCCTCACAGAGGGTTTATTTTGGTATTCATCCCTCTAGATGTTGGATTTGGGGCTTCTCCCATATAACCATCAGGTCATGGCAGCTGATTGACATTTACTAGGCCTCCCTTTGCTAACCTGGAGTCACTGAGTGGGGCTTTATTTTTGGCCAGTGAAATTCCAGGAATTTGTTTGTTATTCAGAGCTGCGTAGCAAATGTAAGTACCCATTCAGTTCATGGATGTCATTTATTGATAAAGCTTTGTGGCATTAGCTGAACTTTGCCCTCCACCTCCATTGTATAACTTGTGGCTAGAAAAAAGCAACATGTAGGTGGCTAAACCACCAAGGTCTTTTTGTTCCACTTCTTTCATCCTCCTTCAGTATGTCCAAAAATCCACTATTCCTAACTCTGAAAAAGTATCTTTCCTTCTCCCTCACTGCCTTCCAACACGCCATCCCCCTCGCTCCTTCCTCTGTCTTCACCCAATAAGCAGCACTTATTTCCACTTGCAACCTGCTTGTCAACAGCCCCCGTGGTGGTCATTATTTACCTGGGCCATGTTTGTTCTGAGATGAAAATGTTATTATTGATCCTCATGTTCAATTTTGGCAAAGATTTTCTGGCAAATACCCCTCACGACTCAACCCTCCCCATTTATACAGGCCTGGGACCAGCATTAGGGGTGCACAAGCTTGGGGTCCCCTCATGACTGGGGTCCACACTGTGGCATCAAATGGTACAGTCTAAAACCAACGCAATGACTGACTTCAAATTACAGTTGTATAAAACTTTAAGGTTTTTGAGAATGTGTAAAACGGCAAAGAGCTTGCAAATATCACCATTTAAGTTTCAAATATGGAATTCTACCCAATTTGTTTGGTGGAAATAAATTGAATGTGAATGTTTAATCTTTACCTTACTCCATATGTAATGTGGTCTGTAGCCCAGATGCATTGAATGTATAGAATATTGTGCCAAGGACTAGCGATAAGGTTGGTTAGTATATGACTGCATAAGTCAAAAGAATAAAGCTCTCTAGTAAATCACGTGGCATCTTATTTTCTGGCATCACTTGCACTCTTTAACGTGTTGTATATTATATATTCTGTTTGTGTCATAGTCTTTCCCTATTTTCCACATCCCCACATAGCCGTGTACCGACACTGTATGTTTTTTAAATGTGAGACAACGACGGTCGACACTTTGAATTGCGGCCTGTGGCGCGTATCAGCTGCGAATGTATGGTGTTCCAAAGCATCCACAGGAGAGAACTCTATAAAACAGTAGGAGGAAGACGCGGTTACTCCATTAGAACTGCAGTGAGCAAAATAAAATAGTTTGTGAATCTTTAACCAGCTGAAAGGTCAGCGCAGCTGTCACGCCGCTGCGCTTGCAATGAGTCCCCGGGCTGGACCTGGATTGGCGATATGCGCGTGACATTTGCACACCACGTCAGAATGCAACAAAGTTACTCCTGCTCGCGCTGAATTTACCCAGCTGTGCTCTAAGTGTGGTTGCACCCTAAATTGCTCTTTCCACATTCATGCACCCTGCTGGCCCAGTTTATTCCTTTTTTTTTTTTTTTTTCAAAAGCTGTAATAACTGATGAGTTCTGCAGCTCGCCTCAGTTCGCCTCGGTTTGGGTTTACACAGCCGGGGTTAAAAAAGAGCGCGCACACACACACACAGAAAAACAAAAAGCACTAACAGCCTTTATCCGTTCTCCACGGTGCTGCCAGACAGTCACTGACTGTCCCTGACCTGTATGTGGCTCTTGTCACATCTCTCTTATAGCCCAGAGAAATGGAGTTTGACTCAGGCTGTTCTTCCCTTGAATCCTCCGGGGGCTGTATTAAAAAGGCATCGCAGCAATGTTGACAGGAATACATTTATCGGGATTGTGTCTCCTTTCAAGAGGCGGCTGGGGGTGGCGCTGGCTGCCACAGGTCGCCGTGGCTGGCTGGCAGGCCATTTGATCTCCATATCACCTGCACTGGATAGACCCGCACCAGGATGGCGCTTCAGACAGAGCCTCACACTGTGGAGTAGATAGAGATCAGATGGGTGTTTTTTTTTTATTTTTTATTTATTTTCTCTTTTAAATCACGAAGCACTATATATATATATATATTTTGGCAAATAAATCCACGAGCAGCAGTTAGTGTTTCTCCTCTCCTCTTTCTTCTTGTCAAGCTTCGCTGTAATTGCCCGGCTGTGAGGCATTCGGAATATGAATGTAGGAGCTAATGACATCAGTAACTTCACACCGCCTGCACTGAAAATGGTGCGCTGTGTTTTAAAGCTCCGAAAGCATCTTTGTGGGATGTCATTTTAGCTTTCTGCATCAATTCAAATCAGTCAGTGGTGGTACATTTCACTGCTCTGGCTTTCTGCACCACCAAACTTTGCTGGGGTTTACAGCACCTGCAAATCCTCGTAAAATGTTATAACACTATTGTCACGGTAAGAGCAGCTATAAATCTTCATCTTTATTTTTTTTTACTGCAAATGAACATCTCTACAGTTCCATCTAAAAATGGGGATTATGGAGTTTGCAGGACTATATGTGCCATACATAATTTAGGACTTTCCAGTCTTAGAAGCTACCATTCTTTCATTAGATTATTCAGTATGGTAGAGGTGTTCGCTTATGTCTTTCATCTTGGTATTGATCATCATGTCTTGTGCATCATGTGAGGGGAGGTTCTTTTCTAATTAGAGGCACTCCGTTAGCAGGCGCGCTCAGCTGGTTAGCACTGACGTTTTCTGACGTGACGATGTGAGAATTTTCACTCTGTTCATTGTGACTGTGTACAGATTTTCTGAGCTGTGGTGACTTTGCAGGCTGGCAGCCCAGATGCTTGAATCCCAGTTGTAGAAAGATGCAAAAGAAAAATGTGCACATGTTCTTGTGAAACCACAAAGGTGTAGTATCTCATTTTGAAATTCTTCAGGGAGTTTAATGTGCAGTGAGACTCGGGGAAAGTACAGCCTGGATGTTCTGGGGATGCTTAAACTGCTTAAACCTCATCATATATGGTAGTATGGCCTCGTCAGTCTAATGTCAATTTAAGTGAGACTTACTGTATGTGAGGCACTTATCTAAGGCAGATTAAGCCATGAAATCACATTATTTTCTCCATGCCAGAGATAGAAGTCCTGCATCATGACTCAAGATAACGTAGTGCACATGAGGAGGATTTATTTTTAAAGAGCTGTGGCCAGTGTACAGTGTGAGATGGATGTTTTGTAGCTGAAACATAAAGCTGGGCCTGGGCATCGCTGTTTGAAGACTACGCCAAGCGTTTCTTGAACTTGTATAGTTTTATTAATGATCTGACTTGGTTACAAAAAGAAAATCAATAACAACAAATCTTCATATTTTTATTTAACAAATTAAATAAAAAAATATAAACACTGCTCCAAATGCTGGCTTGTTTTGCTGCATAAGTACAATGTAACGTTTAATGGAATCTGCTCAAATGAAATGTACCTGATGGGTTTATGTTTAGTTTAGTTTAATTAGTACATATATGGAAGGTTAAACTTTCATTTTATATATTTCAGTTGTATTTTTAAATTATTGTTTCACATTTATAAAAATTTAAGCATCATTATTTTGAGTGTAGGCTACATACTGAACTTACTGAGGATAGAAACACAGTATCAATGCTATCACGCTACGATCAATCCCATACCAATTCCAGGGTTGATTTTGATACTATCAGCATTTAAACGGATCCCCCGTCTCTAGGAGTTCGACATTGGTCAGAAAGCTAAAACACAAAGAAAAAGCTAAAGTGACCAGAATATCCATGTACATCAGACCGGGTCTCAAAAATACTCCATACGTCATCGCTCTTCGTGAAGACCTTGCAGCATTACGTGAACAAGATTTCGATGAACTCTGACGAGGACACCTATTTCCACTGAAAAGTCATTACTAGGAGATTATGAATCAAACATTTATTCCAAACTCAGCTTTAAGAGATGGAGTGCTGTTTTGCATTTAAATAACCTCTCCTGGCCCACTCATAACGTCCCCTTCTACTAAGACTCACCCGGGCTAATGATGCAGAACACTCTACTAATTGCTGAAAATGCCGGCTTCGGATCCCTCTGTCTCTCAGCCTTCCCACCTTTGCCTTTTGCAAGCGAGGCATATATCTGCCGACACAGTGATCAAAGCTGAGCAATGATGGCACAACTTCAGTGTGAGTTGACGGGAAGGTTTGGCTCGGGAGGATCAACAGTCTTTATCACAGGAGAAGCTGCAGAATTCAAAGTGATGAATCAAATATCCAAACACAACACGAGATCCTATAAAAATGTATTGATCCCTGTGGGGGGACTGGGCTGCTGCAGCGGCTGGAGTGATAGTATTCAGCAGGAAGAAAAGGACTACTAGAAGTAAGCACAAAAGAACGCGTGCCAAAAATGATAGCGAAAGGAGTAAAATAGAATGTGAGCAGGTGTGAGGTTATAACGCAACGACTGTTCCAACTACTGTTCAGTATTAAATAAGACTTGATTGAACTCCACATGATTTTTTTTAAACATTTTTTTTAACAGTCTTACAACATGTTATTGGTCCTTTGAATAAAGTTTTCAAGAGCTACAGTTATTTTATAACACATTTTATGTTTTAATTTCATGACAGCACGGTTGTCAAAATTCACAAAATTCTCCTTCAATCCATTTTTGACTCTCCTGGAGAAGCCAGTTATCAGTTTACAAGTATACTCAGCCAAGTGGTTTGGTTGAGTCACACAGATGTAAATGTAGGTGATCTATAAAATAAAAGTTTTTTTGCTTTGTTTTTAAAAAGAGCAAATTTAAACACTTAGCTTGCACTGAATAAATGGCTTAAATCAGCATGTGCTGACCACTCGGTGCATTTTATCAACAATTTTCATATTTTTGGGGAACGCAGGCATCTGTTTAAAGCAAATGGATTTAACTTTAACAAGTCAGGGGTGAAGCTGTTCACCTCCAACTTGTTTTATTTTCTACATCATCCATCTGTGCTTGGTGCCAAGGCTGAGATAAACGAGGAGTTATCTCATAGAGAGGAACAAACAGTACTGCAAGAACAAACACATCCCAACTTCATCTGTCCCCACCCGGCAGGAGCCTCAGAAAGGAGAGACATCAGAGGCAAGAAGAGGGGTCCCTATTTGCTTCCATCTCTCTAAACAACACCAACGACCAGGGACCAAAACCTTCCCCAGTCCCCCGAACCCCTGACAGGTCATCACCCTCCTCCCCCTCCCTTTCTCCATCCTCCCCACACCTGAAATTCACTGAGGAGATGATGGAGCGGGTCAATGCTGGGCTCAGATCTACTCCCCGGCCCAATCCTTTTTTGTCCCCCACAAACCCTCCACCAAAGCGGCCAAAGGTTCGCCACCGAGCCCCGCCCCCAGCAGAGCATTCAAAGTTACACTGCCCAGCCACCCCTCCTTTAGTTCCTCCCTACCACCTTCATGCTCTGTCTCCGCAGTCTGATGTGTGATGTATGGAGGGTCCGGGTTGCGAGGATTATGGCAGTGGTG
>VUQR01031435.1:0-10523 GCA_015108515.1 Hemichromis elongatus | reverse complement strand
GCCATGTTATGTTTCCCGTGCCAGCAATAAAGCTGTGGTTTTGTTTTGCACTTGATCTCTGAGTCCTGCGTTTGGATCCTCATCTCTGCCTGCCCGTGCACACAGGAACCCTGACTTGTAGTCCAATTTGAGCGTGTCTTAAAGACATAAATGTGTAAATGATTCAGACAATACTGAACTTCTTGTATTGACAATATTTAAAGAAAATGGATCAAAATAAATTAATCTAGATTTATATAGCTTTACATTTAGTATAAACTAGTAAGTAAGTAAAATTTATTTATAAAGCACCTTTCACAGATAGAAAATCACAAAGTGCTTCACAATAAAAACAAAAAATTCAAATAAAATAATATAAAACATTTGAAATAATCATAATAATAATAATTAATTAATTAATTAAAAGCTTGTTTGTATAAAATGTCTTCAGCTGCTTTTTAAAGTCAATGGTGTCTAGACAGCATAAAGACAATGGCAGGGAGTTCCACAGCCTAGGTGCCAGTGCCTGAATAGCCCAATCCCCACATTTTGAACCTGCGTGGGACCAACAGTATCTTCTGACCTGAAGACCTAAGTGCTCGGGATGAAGCATGAGGTTTCAACAGGTCAGAGATGAACTGGGGAGCTCAACCATGCAGAGCTCTGAAAATTACAACTAAAATTTTAAAATGAACGCTAAAATTTACTGGCAACCAATGAAGAGAAGCCAAAACTGGAGTAATGTTTGACCTCTTGTTTGTGCCAGTTAAAAATCTTGCCGCAGCTTTCTGTACAGTCTGAAGGCGATCCAGAGCTGCTTTGTTTAGACAAGTAAAACGACCATTACAATAATCCAATCGAGAAGAGATAAAAGAATGAATAATCATCTCAAGTTCTGCCTTTGACACCAGCAGTCTGAGTTTAGAAATGTTTCTTAGATGATAAAAACAGTTTCGGACCAGTTGTTTAGAGTGTTTCTCAAGAGACATTGAACTGTCAAATATAACACCTAAGTTTCTGAGACTCGACTGAAGTGAGGAGCCTAAAAAACTGATATGCTGCTTAATTTCTGAGAGCATGTGATCAGGTACAATAATCAAAGTTTCTGTTTTATCTCCAATTAACTGGAGGTAATTGTTATTTAACCATTGTTTGATTTCTGATAGACAGTTATTTAAACATGACAATTCATGAAACTCAGAAGTTTTGAAAGAACAGTATAACTGAATCAGCATAGAGATGATAAGAAATCTTATTGTAACGTCTGATAATTTGTCCTAGAGGGAGTATGTACAGCACTGTGATAACCTCCAGATAACCCCCCACAGTTTGACTCTGTTCATCTGGACGTAACGTTTTTCATCATTTTGATGGTCACTGTAATAACTTCTCTCTTCTCTCTTTCTCTAATATTTAAAATAACCAGAGTACGGACGGACATGCCACTGTTTTTAACACGTTGTCATTAGCAACAATGACAGAAAACCCAGCATGTGGCTCCACCGTACACTTGTTTATTTTCCACATAAACCTTTCACAATAAAGCTGAAAAACCTGTTTCATAATAAACTGAAATGATGGCAAACAGAAAGACCAGTCAAAACAAATCCAGGACCTTATTTCTAAACAAGGCATATAGCATAGACATTTTTTTTTTTTAAGAAAAGTCTGACACAGACCAGAAAAGTGTACTATGCAAATAATGCAGGAAACCGGTCCCCACCTCAGACTCAAACACGGCAAACCTCTTCTACCACCTACGCAATATTCACGTGAAAGAGTATGGAGAGAGTTTACGGATGAGAAGTAAAAAAGAGACGTCAGGTGCTCAAAATAAACTTACACTCAAATGTTAGAACAGGCATTTCCCAGCAGTATGTAATGTATAATAAATACTCAAAAAGAAAATGGTGGCTATTACAACTTGTATCTAAAATATAGTTTCATGCATCGGTCAAAAAACTCGACTCCAGGTACACAAGGCTCAGCTAAAAACATTTCACACAAGTTGAATTGCCCGAGATTCACAGAGTTTAGAGAAAATGTAAAAATTTTTGTGATTTATATTGTTGTCGGGACAATAGATATATCGGGATATGGGATTTTGGTCTTGTTTGTGGTTTCTCACTGCTTGTCTTTCCATTCTTTAGTCTACACCAGCTGATTGATGCCGTCATAGTTCTGGGTCCTTCTGACCAAGCATTTTTTGTTTCTTGTGTTTTTATGATCTATGTTGTTATGGTATATTCTTAGTGGTATCCTGAGTTTATTCTATGTTAACCTTTGTACATTTATGCTCCCCTAATGCCATGCCCCCCGTATCTCCCTCTGTGTATCTGTGTTTGTGCTTATGTGTGTTGTGTCTTGTTTTCCCCTCTTTGTGGTTTATCCTTGTTTCCCCAGTCTGCCATGTCTCTCTCTCTCTCATCTCCTCTCTCTCTCTCTTGTGTTCCTTTGTGTTCCCTCTATTGTGGTGTGGTTTAGCAGGCGTTAACACACACACGCAGTTAGGAACACAGTATTACCGGAGAAAACTCCATCTTTATTTTTCCGTCAGTGCTACAACAACAGGGATGCTCACTAGCACCCTCTAGTGCTTTTAGTAAATGCATCTATAGAACAAAATACCGTATGTGGACACAACGCCCTCTTGTCTGTCCCTTCTCCACCCCTGTGTCTTGTTCCCCAGTTTCTTTTTTTTATTGCGAAGGTCTTATGTTTCAATGTTTTGCGTATCTTGTTTTGCTTGGCGTCATGTTAATTTGTATCAGCTGTATTCCTGCTGTGTTTTCACTTCCTTGTTATCCCTGTTACGTTCGCCTAAAAGGGTCCAGGCAATGAGGGGGAAGGAACAAACATGTGTCTGGGTTGAAAAAAGGAGACAGCGAGACAAAAATGGTTAAACTGGAGAGATTTATTACTGCTTCTATTAGTAACGAACTAAAAGAGATGGACAAGCCAATCAAGTCTGTAATCGTTGCATCACCAAATTGTAGGTTTTCCACCTACCAAACCCCATAGCACCTGCGGAAGCTGCTAATCCCATTTCAGTGGGTTCACAACACTCACTAAGGGTGGCCCCAGACCGTTGAAACAGTGTCCCATCTGATAGCTAGGAATTTTTTTAGCCATCACATGTGGAGAACCAAGAGGGCAGCTAGAAGGCCTTACTGAAATGCTTTTCAGATGCCTCAGGTCAAGGGTACAGACATGTTTGTTAGCCAGGGGTGTGGGTCTGAGTGGTGATCTTATACACAATCTGTCCCCTTGCAGGTCATTTTGAGGACCTGAGAAATTGTCAACCAGCGGCAACTCAGGGTTAGTTGACCTCTGACGCTGACCACAAGACCCCGTTAAGCAACTATGCCCCAAGTGTGGTCTTTCGCTGGGTCTGGTAACCTTGTAGGTTTGAGAACCACAGCCTCTTGTTTTCAAATCCGGCCTTCTTCTCTTTGGTAAGCTTTCAGCTTGAGTGCCAGTTTCACATAATTAGCAACCACATGGCCAGGCTTATGGCAGAAGAAACACAGTTTGGCACTAGATCTTAAAACCACAACTGCTTTAACCTTTTTAGCTGGCCCACTCTTACCTCTTCAAGATGTGCTGTGGCGCAAAAGGACATCACTTCCTACAGTTTTTGTTTTATGAGTCAGCTTAACGTCATCTGCCAGGGTGGCAGCTTATTGTAAAGTGGAAACCCTCTGTTCATTTAAATAACAAGCAATGGACTCAGACACTGCATTCTTAAAATCCTCCACCAGCACAAGCTCACGTAATGACCCAAATTGTTAACCTGGCTTGAAGAGCACCACAGATCAAAAAGCTTTGCCTTCTCCCTAACAAAGTCAAGGTAGGACGGACCCTATTGCAACTCCAGTCCCTGAAAATGCTGCCAATGAGTTCCTAGGCTTTGAGGACAGCACTTTTAAGCTTTTCATAAACCAAGCAGTCCTCCATAGATAAACCATAACAAACCTCCTGAGTCTTACCTGTCAACTACACAGCAACATCACGCACCACATGTCTTGAGGCCATTGCAGTGTAGTCGCTATGTGTTCAAATGCAGTGAAGAAGCTATGAACATTGGACTCACAGAAAACTGGAACCAGGTGGTTGTTATTGCTCACAAATGAGCCTCTAGACACCTGAGCACTGATAGCTGTATCATCCATTTTGGGGGCAGAGAAGGGTTAGCAAACACGCCCTAATTAGGACACCACAACACCATTCTGCCTACTCACTCAGAGACTACCCAACAACTAACCAATTAATGGTGAACTACACAACTTTAACTGACCAACTTGCCCCGCTGCATACAAATTAAACAAACACAATGTACCCAGTTCCTAAGCACACCAAACAGTACCTACTTATCTTCTGAAGCATTCTGGGCTTGAGGCGACATGAAAGGCAAAGCTTTAATGACTGCAGCCCTGAATTGCCTACCCCATACAGGGAACTTATCCCCGACCATGATTACTCCAAAAACAAAAAACAGGCAGTTACTTAACTTAACTGGGAAGGTGTATTTCCACTTTTCTCAAAAAGCAAAACGACCATTACATAAAAGCAAAAAAAACCAAAACAAACACCACTAATTTCAAACCCCCTTTTCAGATCCCAGACAAGCCCCCACTTGTTATGTTCCCCTAAAAGGGTCCAGGCAATGAGGGGGAAGTGTGACAAATGTGTCCGGGTTGAAAAAAGGAGACAGAGACAAAAATGGTTAAACTGAAGAGTTTTATTACTGCTTCTATTAGTAATGAACTGAAAGAGACAGACAAGCTGCTATCACCATTTAAAGAAACAAAACAAAACTCAGGTGCTGGTCAGTAAACTGAAAAGTTAGTGAAAAAGAGATTAGTGACCAAACACACTCCTCTCCACAGAGCAGGATTAAGCAATCACAAAATACAGCTTACTAGCTGCAAACACACATAGCTCACTAGCTCCAACCACTAACATGGCTCTCTGGCACCAGAGCTCACCTTTCTCTGCCCTTAAATATATTTAATTGCTGATGTGAGTCAGCTGTACAAAAGAAAAAGGTGGCACCTAAGGCAGGAGAGATGGTAGGACACCCCCACAAAGTCAACTTCAGGAGGAGGCCCTGCTAGGCCCTGCTAGGGCCGTAACAATCCCTCCGTGTATTTAGGTCAGTGTCTCCCTCAGTCTTTTGTCACGTCATACCCTTATTCATGGCTGTGCGTTTAATGTTTTCCCTGCCAGTAATAAAGCTGTATTCCTTTGAGTTTGAGTCTGCAATTGGGTCCTTTCCTGCCGGCACATAGCTGCAACATGACAGAACTACGCGACCACAACATGGACCCAGCAGACTCCAACCTGCAGAATGATATTGCTTGCACTCTATGCCTGATAGAACGGACTACTTTTGCCTTGGATACTAGGGCAATGACAGTCAGAATAAACGCCGTTGAAGCGATCTTTAAAGAGAATTCTCCCTTTCGCGATTTTAATGGATGATCTGCACAAAGCCCGGGAAACCCTATGAGCTCTGGAGCTAGCACACTTTTTCCGCTCCTAGAATTCTATGTCGAAGCAGCAGCAGCAATGGACGGAGCTCTCTGCAACACAGCATCGGCAGAGCACAAGCCGGGAGGATGTTTCCACGCCCTAGCTGCGAGAGAACTCTCTTTCCACGTCCTTTTCCGACCATCGTTCACCAGCCTAATTTCTGGCAGCGATGTGTTCTGAGGATGAGAAACCGGCTTCCACCTCACCAGTCTCTTCAGACCTCAGCGCTCCCTCTCCCAGGAGGAAGCAGCATCCACACCATCAGCATGCAATACCATGCCCGGATCTTCATTTGAATAGCCAGCCGTGGTGAGTAAGAAAGACTCCTTTTACTCTCTTTCTGGCATTATATTTCCAGACACTGCTAGCTCAGTGACCATTTCCTCAGAATCTGGAGGCTCAGAAACTGAAATTTCAAAGACTGCTTATTCTGAAGCTGTTTCTTTGAGCTCTGTGAATTTAAAATGTTTTTCTGCTACTCCTTCCAAGCCTTGGACTTTGTCCATAGAGAATGTTCATTCTGGGAAAATTCATTCTAGCTGTAGTAATAAGGACTGTTTTCATCCTTCTGTTTATGAGGCCAGAGTTACAAACACAGAGTCTGTTAACCCTCAAGGTTAACAGACTTCCCAGTGTCGAAGAATTCTGTGATAGATACCTCAGATTCCTTAAATTTAAAAATTATTATTAATTCAAAAACCTGCAAACCAGCAAACTAATCTCACAAAGAATTTCTCATATGAGCCTGCACCTCTGACTCCTTGTGCTCCAGTTCTCAGGACAGCTGTGGCCCAGCATTCCCCTGCACCTGCCTCAGTTTCCCAGGTAAGGGGGGCTAGTGCCCAGTTGGTACCTGCTCCGGAGACCTATGCCGACCCCCCAGGTGAGGCCCGCCAGGCCAGGACACAGCCAACCTCTGCACCTGTACCCACTCCTTGGGTGGGAGCGGCTGGTGTCCAGCAGGTGCCAGCACCTGTCGGTCTTTGCTGGAAGCTCTGGTGAGCCTGTCCAGCTGGTTAATTCATGTTCTGGCACCTCAGGAGGACCAACACAACCACCAAATCTAATTCCACTATGACCATCACGTCAGCCACTAACTCAGGCTTTAGTTCAGTTACCTGCTCAGTTTGCAGCTCAGTCATTAGCTCAGCCTGGAGCTCAGACATTAGCTCATTCTGCAGCTCTTTTTTTTTATTCATGTTTTGAATGGACAGAACCAAATATACATAAACTACAAAAGCAATGATATTATCAGCTCTCTGTCCTTTTCCTATTTACAAAAAACAAAACAAACTGAAATACACAATATAAAGAAAAAGAAACACACACAAAAGAGAAGAAAAAAAACAACCCAGAAGGTATAAAAAAAATCGCCTACTGGGAAACAACCACAAAAAACAAAAACAAAGGGGCAGAACACACAGGTGCCTAGAAACAAATGATGATCTCGACCGCTGGCTCTATTAAACATTGTTTTTCTTTCCTCTACTGGCTGGCAAAGAAAGAAAAAATAAACAAGAAATCAAAACTTATCACATTTTCTGAAAGACATTTTGTCTAAATACAGTAAAACGGGGCCCCAGGCCTGATTAATAATATCTTCTCTCCCCTTAAACTCTGTATGTAACCTGGTCATATAATGCCATTTTGGTCATTTTTTCAGTCCATTCCTTGAAACAACAGTGGTTAGTTGACTTCCAGTGAGTCAGTATTATTCTGCACCCTGTCATGAGAGCCAAATGCACCCATAGCCTCTGTCTTCCAGTGAGAATAATGCTGTCATGTAACAGACCCAGGATACATAGAGCAGGAGATTTAGAAAGGTTAAGATAAAAAAAAACATTCAAAAGATTAATGATCCCATCCCACAAATGGTCATTTTTCCGGCATGCATAAAGCATATGAACTAGGGTTCTTCCTGGGCTTTCTTCCTGACATTTCCAGAAGGTGTCATTAATAGCAAGATTAAACCTGACTAGCTTACTGGGATCCAGTAATTTCTGTGGAGTAACTTGTATTGGATAAGTTGGAGATTGTGTTTTGCATGAAGAAGCATACCACAACGAAACCAGCTTCTTCCAACTATCCTCTGAAATCTGAATTCCGAGATCCTTCTCCCAGCATAACTTCAGCCTCTTCAGATGGGGCAAATGCGCCTCTCTAAAGATACTATAGAATTAAGACACTCTGATTTTATTAATATTCAGCGCTGTATACAACTCCTGAATGATAGATGGATAGATGGATGATCTGGGTGGTGCTCAGAATGGCTTTGATATGATGTCTAACTTGAAAAAACCTAGCTCAGTCTGAAACTCAATGAAACTCTGAAACTCCCCACCTGCTGGTCCTGAGTCAGTGTCTGCTGGGGCTTCAGGAGAACCACTCCAGCCATTCTGTGTTTTCGCTGGGGACTCCAAGGAGTGGGTCCCGTTCAGTCGTCTGTCTTTGTTGGAGGTTCAGAGGAACTCCTTCAGCCGTCTTATATTCCTGCTAGAAGATCTTAGGAACCCATTCGACCATCTATGTCCGCTGGAGGATGCAAGGGGCCTGTTCAGCCATCTGTCAGTGCTGGAGGGTCCGAGTAACTGCTACAGCTGTCTTCTGTTCCTACTGGAGGATCGGAGGGGCCTGTTCAGCCATCTGTCTCTGCTGGAGGTCCCAAGGGGTCGCTTCAGCCGTCTTCTGTTCCTGCTAGGGGATCAGAGGAGCCACTCCAGCTGTCTGGTCCTGCTGGGGGTTCTGGAGAGCCCGTCCAGCACGCTCTGGTGAATCTGTTTAGCCACCACCTGCTCCACTTCCTGCGGCTGCCACAATCCCATCTGGTCCAGCTCTGTCGCCTGTGGTTGTCACACCACTATCTGGTCCTGCATCTCAGCCACAGCCTCAGCTCATTTTCATCACGTCCAGCGCGGCCACCTTATCCATGTCCAGGTAGTTAAAGGGTCTTCACCATCGTGGACGGCCTCCGCATCTGCTCAATCGCCACCGCCATTTTCCATGTGGCCAGCCTCCAGATCTGCTTGGTGATGAACTTTTGTGCCGTTGACCTCTGTGTCGGCCCCTGAGCTGCTTTTTGAGTCTGTTTCCTGGGCTACAGTGTTTTTCATGGACTTTATGTGTTAAACTTTTTTGTGAGCTCCAGTGTTTCTGGTGGCCTTTTTGTTTTGGAGTCGGATTTCATTAGCCCATCGTGTCCTTGTAAGTCATGATAATAGACCATTACTTTTTTTCCCAATGTATCTTTATTTTCTATATCTTTCTCATCTTTTTCACAGAGGTGTGAAACATATGTTCTCTTTGTTTATGTCATCTTCTGACTTTTGGACTTCCCCTAAATCAGTACAAAAAAAAAGTTAGGAAGATAACACTCTCTTAATGCTTTCTTTTTGCCTCACTGAGTCTGAAACAAGAAAACCACGAATGCACCCTAAAAGCTCAAACCACATCCTCACCCTCTTCTCCTCACAGAAAGCAAAATTTTTTCCACTAATAACAAGAAAACCCCAAAAATAACAAATGAAAAAACGTCATTCACTACCAAGAAAGTCTGTATTTCCTTCTTTCCTTTCGTTTTCTGTGTTTTTATTTACATGAGTGATTGAGGGGCATCTGGGGCAACAGCTTCAAACAGGTGGGAAAGGATCTAATATCAGCCCTGCTAGTATTCAATACACAAACTCATTCTGGGATGCATTGCAAACATTACTGATAATATTACATAATAACCAATTTGAGTACAGGCCGAAAACTGCATTAACTATTCACTGGAACTCTTCAAATGACAAAAGATGCTGTCGCAAGTGAAGGAGGCCATCATTAAGATGAGAAAGCAAAATGAACCAATCAGAGAGAGATAGCAAAAGTTACAGGAGTGGCCAAATCAAGTAGTAGATATATTAGTAGTAGTGGTAGATTCTTTTAAAAAAAAAAAGAAAAAAAAAGTAGAAGGGTTTGGAGAACAACTAAAGTGAACTTTGGCAGAATAGTTTCCATAGTTAATTAAAATAAGTAACATTTAAAGAAGTACCACTGTCAAAGACTACAATCAGAGTTTATATATATATTACTATAATTTTGTGTGTACATTTTATAATTTTACAATATATTCAGATAACTTATTCTGCCTCAGCATCACTCCTCTGTGTTCGGTCAGGCATGAGCACAGAGGAGTGGATGAGACATTAATCATTACAAAAATTTATTAGAAATAACATTAAACATAAAAATAGTAAACAAATATATAAAATACAACTATTTACAGAGAGAATGAACAAAAAGGAATAAAGAATGAATGGCTTTGGCTGGACCTGCCCCTTTGACCTAGGTCAGAGCCCCACGTCACCAGTGATTGGTTGTCGTGGTGCGATTTGCCGCTCGAGTTGGAAAAATCTCTTAGAGGCAATTCGTGCAAATGCACAAAAATGCACCACACAAACTGCCGCGTGGATTTTCGATTGCATAAATCGCGCAAAATGACCACACGAATCACGGTTTTGCGACGCAAATTCGCTTTTGAAAATTCGCGGGACCCTCTGCCCCGCATGATCGCGCTTCTCCATTGACTTTACATGTAAACCTGCCGCTTTTGCCGCTTCTACCGCCTTCGGTGTGAACGCACTGTAAGTGTCTCTTGGTGCTGTGAGCTCATGCTTGTTCTTCCGCCCTCATGTGGTCATTTTTCAATTCTAAACAAAATACCATTTAGTTATAAATATACTTGTATACATAGAACATGTATCATCATACTGTGTCATTTACAGAACTAAAATTAGTTTGTTGTGTACAGAGAATCTTTGAGCTTGACTCATTAACTTCGTGGATGGAGCTTTATTCAATCTAGCAAAAAGCAGAAGAAGAGGTTGCAACATGTGTTTTCAATTTTAAGTGGTGGTGAGTAAATGATCAAAACAGTGTGTTAGTAATTAGCAAATGGCTGGCCATATGGTTAAACATGATCCTAAACAATGAAAAGATGTCTGAGGTAATTTTCAAGCATGAGAGTGTTG
>VUQR01031433.1:0-15627 GCA_015108515.1 Hemichromis elongatus | reverse complement strand
TTTGAGTTGTTTTTCACACCTTTGCGCGTCCAGTGAAATGTTAGACGAGACGACCTGCGTCATTTCCATGTGTTGTTTATTTACTTTCCGGCTCTTTAAAACGAGCGGCGAAATGGCGAGTCAAAGCGCCGAATGTGTCAGATGGAATGATGATGAGGTGGAGCTGTTGCTCCGAGTCACAAATGAGGACATATTAATCTTCAACACGGCCACTAAAACCTTTGAGGAAACGAAACAACTGCGGTAAGATGCCGTCTGACAGTCTTGGTTAAAGTGGTCACATGACTGCATCATATGACTAACATACAACATCATTTTTAAAAGTCTCCGTTTTGGCCGTCCACACTACGCCAAAACGCTGCGTTTACGAATGTATGCGTTTTCGAGAGCGTTTCCAAAAACGCTCCGTTTTCCCTCCGTCTCAGTGTGGACGGGAGGACAAAACGGAGACAAAACGATGCGTTGTCAAACAAAAACGCATTAGTGTGGACGTAGCCAAAGGCTGCAGCTTGACTGCTCATCAGTCTGTTACCTGTTGACCTCCAGGGTCTGGCTGCTGGACTCGGGTTGGCATTCTCTCTGCTTTAACATCACTCTGGGTGCTTGGCTAGCTTCACATTAGCATGCGCCTGTGCCGCAGCATAATGCAGTTTTTTATATCATGGCCCCCGTTGCAATTTACAATCACACCAGACCTCAACATCACTGAAATGCTGAAATTGGGACTTTAAGAGAGCCGTTAACAAGTGAAGGCCAACAAACCTCAGTAAACGTAAGTAAGGCTGTAAGGAGAAGTGAGCCAATAGTGCGCCACAAAGATATGAAAGAATGACAAAGTTTTACATAAAAAAGACGGCATCAAGTTAATGCTACTGACGGAGGTTCTACGAGCTACTGAATCACGAGGTGTACCCAATCCTTTTACACGCTTGTAAAAATGACTAGAAAGTCTGGTCAGTTTGTTCAGGGTAATTCAGACAGTTAAGTCACTTGTTTTCCTTCCTCATATTTATTGGACAGTAATAGATTGGTGACAAAAGCCAACAGGATGCTGAATACAAAATTACGCACAAAGGTAACAAACAGCTTCCCAACAATCTTAGCATGTCAACAGGAAGGCCTTTGTATTTACACCAGCCTGCATTTACAAAGAAACATCGATCGATTCTGTGCTCATAAATTAAAAAACAAACAGAAACCCCAAACAAACAAAGACTATTTACAGTTTACATATAACACACATTTAATACTGGTACAGTCTTGCCACGGAGGAAACTGTCTTTTCATGTCCAGATATTAATTTACAATGTTTTTACATGTATGTTGGAATGCTTCTCAGTTTATTTCTGCCAGGATATGTTTCCTTAAATTTCCCATTGTTGTGTCATTTCATGACTTCCCTTTGACCCTGGCACTCTTCCCGACCACTTTTCCCAGCTCTTTTTTCAAGTCTCTTGGAACAGCGCCAACTTTCATTCCCAAGTCCCTGATATGAACTCTGACATTCGCCAGGTTCCTCTGCCAAGCAGGGTCCATCTTTATGTTCTTAGTGCATTCACCTTGGGTGTCACAGGGATGAGCCTCCCTTTTTGGCGCTCCGCTGCTGCCGCCCATTCTCTTTATTCCTTGACATTCCCATGTGGGGGCATCCAGCCTGACATCCGACTTTGCAGGACCAGAGATCCCAGCGCTCTTACTCCGCAGCCGCTGGGGTTCCCAAACACTACCGTCAGCCGCAGCAGCTGGGTTTGTAGAATCCAAAACCCTGCTGCTTTTGTTTCCTTGACTTTCCCGTTTCCATATGTTAGCATCCACTGCACCGTTTGAATGAGTGGGAGTGGAATTCCCAGTGTTCTTATTCCGAAGTCGTGGCGTTTCTAACACTGCTGTGTCCAATTTGGCATCCGGATTCCCAGCATTTCGACTTCGTAGTCGCTGTGGTTCCCACATGCTAGTCCCAGCCATCACCTCAGATTTGACCGAAGTGATTTGGACAGTTTTATTGCCCTGCTGCAGTTGTTCCCACAGGCTAGAGACCATCTTAGAGTCCGGACTAGCAGAATCCATGACCTGAGGATTCTTAGAACGCTGTCTTTGTGGTTCCCACAGGCTAGCATTCAATGTCACATTTGGCTTAGTGGTTGAAGGACCCACAGCTATTTTAAATCCTTGCTTTTGTGGTTCCCATATGCTGGGATCTAGTTTAGTTTCTGCCTTTGCTGCTGGAGTAGAATACCCCAGGTTTTGAAATCCCTGACCTCTGGACTCAGTCTGGCCCACCACCACACTTCCCGCCTTAGCACCAGCTTCTGGTCCATGTTGCTCTGGGGATAATGGTGGTGGAACACGCTGCAGCGGTCTTGGTGAATGTGGTGGAGAGGGAGTTGGTGGTGGCGAAGCTTCCAGTGAGTCCCAGCGACTATCCACAAACTCCACTGAAGAGCCTAGCATGCCAGCCAGCTCGGGGGTGGCCTCCACCAGCTCCAGAGGGTCCTTGACATCTGGCCTGAAGGAAGCCAGTTCCTGCTCATCTGGACCTGTCAGGAGCTGTGACAGGGATGCCTGCCGGTAGAACTCATCTTCAGGGATGGACTGCACGTTGAGCTGTGGGAAGAGGCGGCGAAAGGACCGAGAAGTCATCCGAAGGCGACCCAAGACATCTGCAAGAAGGAGCCAGTTCCTGGGACTGGAGGAAACAAGAAATGTACAGATCAATCTCAAATGGTGTGTTTTAAAAGGCTCATACAGTCATAAGTTAGATGCCAATATGTTTAACTTATTTTTTTTATTTTATTTTTCAACATATTGAGCAGGTTCCTATGATTTGGACAACTTGAGTGGGATGAGTGCTTGTAGCCTTAATTTTGTCGCAGTGCATTTGGCCTCTTGGAGCAAAGTATAAAGAATCCAGGCACGCCAAACGGTTGATTCTGCTCATCTGGACGTAGCGTGTTCATTGGGAGAAACTTTGGTCACTCATCCAACTGACTTCATGAGTCTCAGCTGACTGCAGGCTTCCCCAACCTTATAAACTGTTTACACCCCCACTCCCACTGAAAACGCTACGCCCAGATGAACAGAATCAACCGTTTGGGGTTTACTTACCTGGATGACTGAGCATGCATCGAGACAATTCAGGGGCGGCTGGATACTTTTCTGTGATACGCTGTCATGTCAGAACTTACGGAAAACTTGTTTTATTGGTCTCAGGTAAAAATCTGGTGAAGTGGCCACCACACAAAGTTGTCAGAGTATTAGCCCCCGCATTAAGATTCCACTACATGTGACAGATTTTAAGAACACACGTATCGTTTTACTCTATCACTATTGTGCAATTTTTTACATTGACACAATCTGCCAATGCATCCTGATTGGCCAGTAAAGAAGCTATGACAGCACTTCCTCCAGTAGTGCGACCCGTTTCCACACAACAACTCCAACATATGTTTGGAACGTCATTAAATCAAAACTGAACCAACTGCTATCAGGTAGTGCGGGGACACAAATTTCACTACAAGTGAAATGAATTGTCGTGCAGTTCCACAGGGGCCCATCCTCAGAGTGCCGCCCATGAAACCAACAATTCAATCGTGACATATTAGTGGATGTTCTCTACTGCCACATAGTGTACATTGAAAAAATAAGACTTCAGTTTGAAGAGGTCTACATTGCCCATAATAAAACCCCTCACCCAATCATTGCTGCTCAAGGCCTTAATTTAATATTGAACACTTTGGGCTGCTGTATAATGACTGCAGTGGTGCTTGACAGATTATATATTATATATTCAGCCGAGGCAAAATTTTAAATTTGGCTTCCACAGATGCCAAAGAGGGAAGAGGAAGGTGGGAGGAAAGAAGGAGACAGCTCCTCTTTTATATATTCTGCTGTAGCAGCTGAAAACATCAATGGAGCTGTTATTGATTCACAATGTCTGTCAATGTGTGCGCGCGTGTCAAGGGCAGATTAACACACACACACACACACGCTCGGTGCCGAGGACAAGGCCACATGTTGCTTTAAAGCCAGTTGCTGCCTGAATTTTAAACAGCTCGGTGAAATGTGTGTCGCTGCCCGGTGGCCTTGTATCCAGGAAGAGCCATTAATACAACATCAGACGGCAGAGAGGAAAAAAGAGAGTGAGCGAAGAAGAGAAAGAGAGAGGCGGAGAAAAGCGACAGGGGAGGAAGACGGAGTGGAAGCCAATTAGCCGCGTCGCCACGGCGATGCAATCCTCGTTAACGACCTCTCCGTCTGTCCTCCCTCTCCTCCGCCGAGGATCTTTTTTCTCTCCTTCTCGCACCACCCTTCATCCATTCTCCCTCCTCCGCCGCTCCCTGCTTTCCTTTCCGAGCTGCTTCGCGCCACCTTAATTGGTGTCTGAGTGTGCGCGAGTGTGAAAAGACGTGTTAGAACAACACTGAGGAGGAATGTGTGAGTGTGAAGAAGATAAAATGAGTGTGAAGAAGAAACACAAAGTGTGTACACAGGTGGGGTATTTGTTAGTCCCTCTTTCTTTAGTCACATCCCGTTAGCACTATTTCCTAAAGCCCTGGCTCTTTTAGAGTTAGTGCCCGTAGCCCTATTTTAGTCCCAGTGTGTTTGTCCTAGTTCTGTTTAACACTCAGTTTAATTTCTTACGGTTCATGTTGTTTTAGCCTGTTCGAGCTTTAAGTTCTCGCTCATCTCGCTTTGGCTTTTGTCTGCGACCCTTTAGTCCTTTAGGATTTAGCCCTGGTTCTTCTAGCCTTTTTGGTCTTGGCCTGGATCTTTTAATCACAGCTCTAACACACTTAGCCTCTGTTTGTTTGTCCTGTTTCTTGTAGTTCTAATTCCTTGACCCAGTGGTCCTGTAATACTTCTAGGACTTTTATTCTAGTTCATTTACCTTAAAATATTGTTGTGGTCACAGTGCCAGCTCCAGGCCCTATGATTTAAGATTACTGTTTGAGTCCAAATGACTTTAGTTCTTTTGTAGAGCTCAGGACGAGCCCTTTAGCGACTCTTAGCCTGTTTTGTCGTACAGTTTTTTGGACCTAGGTTTGCACTAATAAGTTTAGGTCTATCCTCCATGCCTTCTCATGCATATATATTTAGCATATGTATACATCATTTAAAGTTTTTACTACGTCTTTTGTCCCAGGCACTAGTTTGTTGAGGTCTAATTTGTTTGTCTAGTTTCTGTTTTCGCTGTTCCGACGTATTTAATCTACATCTTTGAGTCCAAGATCTTTTACGGCCACAAATCTGACATTTGTCCCTTTTCTCTGTCTTTGAGGCCCATCGTATCCACCTCTCATAGTTCTAACAAGGTTTAGTCTTTCATGTCATTCACCTCCTTTCCAACAATGAGCCGCAGGTGCCCAATAAGGAAACACTGATTTCATTTCCACTAACAAGAACTGGTTACCAGTGCCAAAACGCTGGCACCAGCATGACACCACAAAAGGCGCCCAGCTGCAAACTGCAGTTCCTTGTTCCCGTGGATATTTTCCCACCTTTATATGTAATGTTGGGTGCTCAGAGCTGTCAGAATGCAGGTTGATGCCAAAGGCATCAAGCCAGAGCGGGCTCTGCAAGGACACGCATACTGTGCTGGTGGAAAAAGCTACCTAAACTCTTAAATCTGTCTTCATTATTAGATTCTTAAGGTGATATTTGAGCAGACTTGCTGTTTTTGACCTTTAAGTTCTGGTTCTGAAAGCTTCTAAGGGGCGGTGGGTATGGACTCACCCTTGGGACAGCGACACCTGGATGTTGTAGCAGGGAAGCAACGGCCGGTCGGAGAGTTCAAACTCAAACACTTCCCTCCTAGCACGCTGCTCCTCATCCTCCTCCTCCTCTTCATCTTCTTCCTCCTCCTCTGGTCCCGGTGGATCAGCAAGGATATTATAAACACCTTCTTCTTCACTGGATGGCTCTGCACAAACAAGAGTCCACAACAACACATTAAAATCATCATCGTTCTGCACTAGTCTGAGTTCTAGTCCGGGTTCCTTTCCCTGTTGTGTAATCCTAAATCTTTCACCTATTATAATTTGCGTTGTTCCAGTTCCATCAGACCCTACTCTAGTCCTTATCTCTTTGATCCTCATCCAATAGGCCTACATTCTTGTAGCTCTCATTTCTTCTCATGTGGTCTTAATTCTTTAATGGTAACGTTCCAAAGACTCCAGTTTTAACTTCTTAGTCCTAGCCTAAACTTTGGTTCAATGGTTACTGGACAAAGAGCTCATTTCTTTAGCTGTAGGTCAACAAAGTGCTGCTCTTGTATTTCCACTTAGTTCTCATTTAACTGTTTATCGAAATATCGATAAATGCAAATGTTTTTAGTACCAGAGTGGGAATCATTACGCACGGGTTTGGTAGTTATGAGTGGTGTAATGGCGCTTCTTGTCATTGCAGTTTGGTGGTGATTATATATTCCTGATCAAATTCATGGCGTTGTACTCTCATCTGGTTTGGAGGTTAGCTTTAACCAGTTTTGTTGTAGTTAAACTGTAATCGAGTTTGTTGTGGCTCCTTTAGTCCCGGCTGGTGTATCAAAGCTTCCTTTTGTCTTTTCTGAGTCCCTGGGTTTTGTTTTTTTTTACCAAAAGTTCAACTGCATTTCTTTTCATCTAAGTTTGTCTTTAGCTGCAGGCCATGCAGTTCCTTTAATCCTAAATTATTTATCCTTCCCAGCCTTCCTGCCTTTCTCCTCTGACGATGTCATCGGTGTGTGTGTGCGCGTGTGTGTGTGTTTGTGTGTAAACTAACCGCAGACTGAGCTGCCGTAAAATTCCCAGTAGATTCCCGGATCGCCCTCCGACCTTCCCTGGAGGTCAGAGAGATAGTCTGCGGGGAGAGAGAGCGACAGAGTCAGTAGCTTTAGTGGCTGATCAAAGAGCCGACCAATCAGAGAGGATGAAGGCAGCGAGATGAAAACAATAGAGCCACACACGGGCGCGCACACACAGTCGCGCACACACACACACACACACAGTCACGCACACACACACACACAGACCCACAGTGAAAGACGGGAAGAAGAAGATGAGTGTTTGTGTTCAGACGGTGCCGGCTCGTCGCCGCGGCGCTTGGCGCTGAGTAGACGGATGCTGGCAGGAGTGTGTGTGTGTGTGTCTGTGTGTGTAGCAGTAAGCTGTTCTGGGATTCAGCAGCCAAGCCTCATTAAACCCCTCTGGAGAGAGAGAGAGGAAAAAAGGGCGATGGAGAGAGAGAGAACAAATAGAGGCAGGGAATGGTAATCAGACAGGCTGGCGAGCGCACACACAAACACACACAAACGCACACACAGGCTGCATCGCTTTCCTTTCTGTTTCCTCCTTGTTTACTCCACTGTTTTTCTCGCTCTCACGATATGTTTAATTCTTTGTTTTTCCACTTTCTTTTGTTCATTTTCCTTCGGAGGACAAAGGACTTTTCATGTGTGAATTTTAATGACTTCTGTAAACACGGCGACGCCGGCCCGAGGCGCGATGGCCCGGCTGTCGGAGCGCGTCGGGACAGAAACCGGGAGCGAGTGGGACAGCTGATGGTTTTATCCTGTTGTGTGGATCTGAGTGTTGACAGCTGACAGCCTGAATGCTTCACGGGGTCCCTTCAAAACGGCAAGACTTTCAGAAATGTAGATCCTTGACTGTGACCATAAAGAAGCAAGGAAAGACACCACATGTGGTCCTGTGAGTGCACCTTATCGATTCATCTACAGTAGTTCCTGTTTCAGGACGCCACTCCGTGGCTCTGTTAGGTCTCCCAGACAAGAAATTCCCACTTGATAATCGTTTACAGAGACCTTACAGGAAAAGCATCACTAACAGCTGCATCGTCACAGTGAAGCATGGTGGTGGTAGCATCATGCTGAAGCTGTGGGTTTGTGACACTGGCTGGGAAAAGATGAGGATTTAGGAAAAAATTCATGACAATCCTGGACATGAACCAGAGTCCAAACGTCCGTGAAGCTTCATGTCCATAACTGGCTGAGCAAGCATGAAGAAGACCTAAGACTGTCACTGCCACCAGAAACTTTAAGTTCTCACGGGTCTGAAAGCTTACGTCCGTCTGAGCAGATAAGAAAGTGACAGATGTCACAACGTTATCATCAGCAGCGTTTGAATTATGTGTTAAAACCTGCAGCCGTTAACAGACAGCGCACACAAATGTTCGTCCTCCTCCTTATCATCCTACCCTCCAGAAAGGTTTCCATGGCAGCGCTGTGGGTCATGTTGATCGGTGCTCGTCCTGAGTAGGAGGTCAGAGTAGGGTCGGCGCCACAGGCCAACAGGAAGCGCACCACCTCCACGTGGTCGTTTTCCACCGCGTCATGAAGCGGCCTGATGAGAAGAGAAGAAAGAGTCTGAACTGGATTTGAGTTCTTGGACTAGCTCAAACATCACAAGGCATGTAAAACTGACTCTGTACTCACTCGGACCAACAGTAATGGCAATTTCTACATTTTTAAAGGCTACTCATTTCTCAAACTGGATTCTAATGTGATTAAGCCTGCAAAACTTTAACGTTTGCTGCTAGTCCATCTGATTGTTCATGACCTCAGTCACAGCTTTGTCCACATTTACACATCTTTCATGAACTACCAATCACAGACGGGACTCAAGCATCCCGACAACCTGTGCAACAACTCATATTTACACTTTAATTTTATATTTTAATCTAACAAACACAGAAATCTCCTTTGACGCGCGGTACCTGGTTCCATCCTGAGCGCTGCAGTTGACATTGGCTCCATGCTCCACCAAGTGGCGTACAATGCCCAGCCAGCCACGGGCGCAGGCCTCGTGTAGGGCGCAGTACCCAGCATTGTCTCTATGGTTGACATCACAGATTCGCCGCTCGAGACAATACAAGACCACCTCCTGCAGATGTGGAAACAAATACAGACCACGGTAGATTTTTCCTCCTGTCACAAACTCATCCCAGAAGATGAACAACTTTTCATCTTGCATTCATTCTAGTGTTGTAATCCTTCTGCAGCAGCCCAGTGTGCACAATTTTGGCTATAAACCCAAGATGTTATGTCAGGCTGCTCTATGAATGCAGCCCAGTGATACCCTGAAACCACAGGTCACAAGAGAAAAGAAGCGCCTTTTCTTGCTCGTAGTTGTGGTTGCTGAGGGCTGATGTTAGTCGGCACATTAAAGTTGTTTTAAAAAGCTGCGCCAAAAACCTTCTAGTAGTCGGCCACAGTCACATGCAGTTGGCATGGGAGACGGTGATTTGTCTGCAAACACTTGCCAACTCCTATGGCCATGGCAGTGTGGTAGTGAAACTCTGTAAAGTTTGATGCAAACCAAAACTGTGGACTAGTCGCCTTCAAAGTAAAGGTCGTACCTTTTAAATTGTGCTGGTTGTAGCTGTAAGGCTCAACTGTTACCTTGAAGGTGAATGTTTGCATTCCACTTTTGCTTTGCACGTTTTCAGGTTTCACTAGTATTTGTTGTGTCTGCAGCAATCTGCCAGTGAGAGAAGCAACAAGGCCTGTTGTTCCCTTATTGGCCAGCAGGTTTCTGTGTGACTGAGGCTGTACTTAGCCAAACGTGACCACCAGCAGCAGCTCTGGTTTTACACTGAGGCGATTGTGGCTACATTTACCAACTGCAGCCACCAGGAAATTTTACAAACTTGTCTTTAGAAGATCCATGTCCCCGAGCTCACAGTGCAAACGATAACTGACTTATTGTGAATATCATTTCCACTCTTTTCACTCACGCTGACCTTTTTGCCCTCTAACCCCTCCCACTTGACAAATAGAGGACAACATTTTGTTGGGTTAAAACATGCTGTAATATTTATTTGTCTCTATGTAGATGATACCGTCATCTATAGGAACAATAAAACACCACCAAACAGCAGCCCCGTGTGTTTCATGGGGATTCATTATTCCCACACTAGTATAGGGAGACGTCCCGACATGGAAACGCCGTGATACAAGCAGAGCAGTTCCACCTTAAGAATATAATTAAAGCCTCACTCCTGTTCTTCTATACGTGTGCAGGAAAACCTGTGTGTTAATGTGTGTGCGTATGCGATGATGGATGACGGCTTCATATGCAAACTGAGCTCATTAGCTTCACCGCTGCACCTCAGTGAGAGAGAGAGAGAGAAGCTGGGCGACACCTGTGAGCCCTGACAGGAGCTGTTCACAGAGCATGAAGTGTGTGTGTGTGGACGGGTATTACTATCTTTGTGGGGACCAACCAACCATCTTTACCAGGCTTTTATGAATCAGATGTTTAATGTTAAAAATAATAAGAACAATAAAAATAAAAAACTTCACTAATCATGAGTTCAGCATCATTTAGGTAATTTGGGGAGTCGGTTGGTTTTCTTGGCGTTCTGACGGCGAAGGAAAACCAAGACGTCAAGGGAACGGTAACCTACGGTAACGTCAGAGAATCAGCTGTGATGAGGTTAATCAGAAAACAGGCTTCAGTTTGCTGGGGACATAGAGAGACTGGACTCTAGCTCAGATTTAGCCCGTTCCAGACGGCTGGGAGCACAAAGGCAGGAGGAGAGGTGGATGAAGGCACCCATCATGCCTGGCGCCTGATGTACAAATCTGAGCGAGCAGCAGTGTTATCTGTGGTTGCATCAGCTGGTCAGCTTGAGGTTCGGCGACATTATGTGCACAAAAAATGACATCAGCTGACTGACTGAATAATCAACAGTTTGGCTTCGCCTGATGGCGCGGGCATGTTCCCACAAAACAATGGCAGGATTCATCGGGCTCAAACTGAGTGTTTCAGGGAGCGCGCGACATCATTGTCCAGTCGCTAACCCCAGACGTCTTTACCCGGCGTCTAACCCATCATCTGCTCGTGTGAACAGAATCTGCAGGAGAACTATGCAACGCTGGACTGAAGCCTGAAACGATGCCACGAAGCACTCGTGTCGTCATCAAAGCTACACGTGGTTGGATTTTGCTCATGCACTGCACAGAACAGCCTTTTTTGTACAATCAGCAAAAAAAAAACTATTCACCTTGAAGCAAAGTTTCCCATTTGAGAACATGAAAGCATCAAATTTTTGCTTTGATTATGAACTGCAGTCATTTTTTGATCAACTGTTGCTGCTGTGAAACAGAGAAAAGCGGACTCTTTACACGTTTTCACTGTTTCTGCAGTAACGAGACCCGTGCCTCATGTTCGTCTCTTTTAACTGTTCCTTTCAGAGCCGGTTCTTGCTTTGGTAATTTGAAAACGTTGTTGCTGTAGATCGGTACACACGCGTGTTTCAGTTTGTGTTTAAATGAAGGCGAGACTTCATTTTTATGAAAAATGAATCAAACCGGGGAAAAAGAGGAATGGGCGAGTGGTGAGCCGAGGGCTAATTCAATTAGAGAGAGAGGGAGCGAGAGGGGATGTGAAAGGATGGGAAGCGAGTCTCTCTCTAATCTTTTTCATCTGGAAGCGGGGGATTAAAGTTCAAGGAAGGCGAGAGGAGGAGTGTGTGAATTAATGATCTCCGCTAAGAAAAAGAGTGAGCGCGCCAGAACAATGCGGCCGAGACGGCGCTCGGTGGAGGACGATGAATGGATGAATGTGTGAACGCGTCCACGTGCATTTCAGTCTGATGTTCATAATGTCAAACTAAAATCTGCCACAGATTGATGCAACAATCCAGGAGCCATTAAAACAGTGATGTTTTGTTTGTTCTTAGAGTTTAAATCAGAACTGAATTTACTGTCTGATGAGATCGACATTTAAAAAAAACACTGAAGACTGATCTCCTCTTGCAGGCGGAGCCCGGACACCTCAGAGAGAAGCTCGGTGTATCCTGACCCTAACCCACAGCTCAGGTTTATATCTGAGGACAAATCCACCAGTAAATCTGCAGCATCGTCACCAGTGTCTTCCCTCAATTATGAAGCTGTAAACAAAGCTATCAGCTCTGCTTCGTGTGAAACTTGCTGTCCTCCTGGAGTGGGCTTCATCCTTTTCCAGCTGACAGGATTGAATGTGCTAATTATCATTCCAGCCACTTCACACTCGGCTGCGCACCACCTCAGCGTGAGCTGGAGGTCACGGCTCAGTAAATCCAACAAAACCACATAATCTGCAAAAGCAGAGACAAAACTCTACGACCACCAACCGCCGGGCTGAACGGGGCCCAAATATCCACGGGACACCTCAGGGGACATGGCTGAACACCTTCCCCGCGCACGATGTGATATCCTCGTGTTGGCGTTGTTCCCAGATCATCATATTTATGTTCCAGGGTCAACATTCCAAGTGACCAATCACCTTCTTCTGACGTCATACTTCTGTGACTTCGAAAGACCCGCCTTGAAACTAACCCTAACCCTTTTGATTCACAGACTCAGCACACAACCATCAGTGTAGGCGTCTTAGTTCAAATTGTCTTCACTTATGTTTGTAAAGTGATCACGGAAGCTACTGCAATTTTGCCTGACAACATGTTTTTGTAAGGCAGCTATTTTGACATCAGAAGAAGGTGATTGGTCACTTGGAATGTTGACCCTGGAAAAACATAAATATGATGATCTGGGAACAACGCCAACACGAGGATATCGCGTCGTCCCCTTCCCCACAGCCAGGATGAAAACTACATCTTTCCACCTAAAGGGAAGAATCGACCAATAGGTGAAGAGTATAGCCTGATGTAGACCTCAGAGAGACTGAGGAGTGGGATCCTGCTGAAGAACAACATCCTGTGGTCACCTTTCAGAAAAAGGGAAACCTCTACCCCAGTCGGTCCAATGAAGAGCTTTTTATGTACTTCAGAGACTTTAACAACAGAAATGTGTGAGTCATCCTCCCCAGACTGCTTCCTCTCTGAGTCAGTGGGTTTCAGGGGATCCTCAAGTTCTTCCTTTCCAACCATCTCCCCAGCCGAGGGCAGCATCGCTCCAGCCCCTCCACATAAACAGGAAACCACACGTGCACAGGAAACAAATTCCCCTCCAGTCTGCCTTCACCCTCTTAGTCCTGGACTGGGATGGTGAAGGCAGCAGTTGTGCTTCTTTACTCTCAACTATCCTTAAAGTCAAGACACATGACACGCAGTTGGCCACATGATGGAGGGAAACTGGACTAAAATGTCAGCCATAAATAAAAAGGAGTAAAATGTTACAAACTGAACTAAAGTGTCTTTGAGGAGAATCTGGCTAAAACTCTCCCCAAGGACAAAAACAAGATGCTTCATGAAACACACTTTGTCTAAAAGTTAATCAAACCTTCACGTATAACCAACAGTTGTGACTGCCTGATTCAAACCGTTACCCACCCGTTCGTACACCTGTGTGTGTGTGTGTGTGTGTGTCTGCATGTTGTTACCTCGTATCCCAGCCGGGCGGCTCGCTGAAGCAGCGTCTCTCCGGCGTTTTTGTTCACGATGAGCCGGCGCACCTCTGGAGGGACGGGACGGGCACTGTGTGTGTGTTGTGGGGAGGGAGGTCGATGACTGGGCGAGCGAGATGAGTCTGACAGAGCGACCTGTGTGTGTGTGTGTGTGTGTGTTGGGAGGGAAAAAAGTGACATTTGAAGTGATTAACGTGCGCTCGAGGTTTCATTGCCCACAAAACAATTAAACACACACAAAAACATGTGCTCACTTTCTTTCTACATCTGTCATCGCCACCCCCCTAAAGCACACACGCAAACGCAAGCACACACACACACACACGCACACACAGCCCTACTTTTTTAGGCTCGGTTGAAAATAGCACTGTCACCACCTCTGCTCCCGCGACTCTGTTTTGGTGTGATTTCTGTGTGTGTGTGTGTGTGTTTTTCTTTGTGAGTGTGTGTGTGAAGCCCGAGGCTGATGACAGAAAGCTCAGGAGGAGATGGAGGAGGAGGAGGAGGAGGAGGAGGAGGGGGTGATGGTTTGTCTTAAAGTAAAAGACAGAGCAAAGGAGGAACAAATTAGGATTCTCTCTCCCTCTCCTCGCTGTTGGCGTGCCTCTCTCGCCCCTCTCCCACTGTTCCCCTTCATGTGTTTCCTCTTTATCTCGCTTCCTCAGGCGTGTTGTTGTGCGTTGTTGCCACTCAGGATCACACTTTGACTCTAACGCACAACAAAGAAAAGCTTTAGCAGGATTAGTGACGTCTTTTTTCTTGTGTGGGGTTCCACGTGGTGTCGTTTTAGGACCTCTCGTGTTCTTGATGATCACTTCTCTGCCCAGCTTTTTGGACTCGCTGCAGTTCCTCATAACACTAGGTCGTTTTTGGAGCTGTGGCTTCATATTTGGTTAAAATATTATTAGTTTTAAGGTGGTATTTCCAAGGTTTTTGAAAGGGTTTTATTCTGGTTTTGGATTAAATACTGGAACTGGTTTGGAGCTTGTTTTGCCACTTTTAGACTCATGAACATGTACATCTTTGGACTGATTTTAAACCTTTTGACCTTGGACGTGTTTCTGCTTTTAGAACAGTTTTGCAGCTGTTTTGTTCCAGAGTGTGTCGTGGACTGGTCGCTAATTCGATCTTGGAACTGGTTTTGGACATGGTATAGACTAATATGGACTGATTCTGAATTTGACTTTGGTCCAGGCTTTGAATGGCACTGGATTTGGCCTTTGGCTTGTTTGGGACTTGGATTATGCGATGAGATGTATTTTGGGGTTTGTTGGGGATTTAATACTTTTGAACTACTTTGATGTACATTAAGCTTGTTTTAGATGGTTGTACATGCTACCATCTACCAGCTTTAGGTTATTTGACTTACTATTCTGTGCTCATTTTGCTAAAAGATCAGCTGACATTTTTGGTGTACGTTCGTGTATGATTACAAGCTTATTCTCAGTTCACTGGATTGGACCCCAATTTGCATCCAGATTAACTGGTCACAGCCCAGACTCATCAAGGTCCTGGAAACATTCCTCAGAGATTTTGCTCCATGTTGACATGAGAGCATCAAACAGTGTTTTAACTGCACGGCCATGATGGAAATTTCCTGTTCCCATTCCACCACCAAGCTGCTCTATTGGATTAAGATCTGGTGATTGTGCAGGCAGTTTGGACACAATGAACTCAATGTTCTAAAAACCGGATCATCTGAGCCTTGAGGCATGATGCACTATCCTGCTGTGTGGAGATGACCAGCACCAGTTCTCAGGTAGGCTACGGTGTTCAAACAATGCCCCACTTTTAGGCTACGTTCACACTGCAGCTCTTAATGATCAATTCCGATTTTTTGATCAAATCCGATTTTTTTCTGTGTGGTTGTTCACACTACAAATAAAATGTGACAGCAAGCGCGCTCTAGTGTGAACGTTCACGGCCCTCAAAGCGGCCCGCATGCGCAAAAGACAACGTCACACACAACGCGCTCTGTTTACAGAAATAAAAATGGCGGCTAGAGCGCTAGTATTAGCTCTGTAGGAATTTCTGCACAGTCACAAGCGACAGAACTTTGAGAAATGAATTAGAGAAAGACGGACACCGAGAAAAAAGAGCCGTGCTTTAACAATGTCCAGTTTCCGCCGCCGTGTTTCCTCGTTTGTCTTCTCCGGCGCTGATCATCAGCGTCTGTCTCGTGTCAGTGACGTAAAAGACGGATTTAATGCGACACGACTGTTCAAACAGCAGTCGCTTTCTAAAACATCGGATAGGTATCGGATTCAGTACCACATACGAAAGTGAC